>CBVK0100043193.1:5482-38370 GCA_900067695.1 Picea abies
GTTAATGAGAATTCTTCCATTCTTTCTATCTTGCTTCTTCTTTCTCAATTACTCTCTGCAAATGTGTGTAGTATTTTATAGCTAGATATATTTTGTGCAGGTTCAACACATTTACATGGTATCAGAGCCAACAAACTGCTAAGAAAAATCTACACTGAATTGTTTTGCAGGTACAAAAGATTGAAGACAACAAAAAGATGGATTATTTACCAGAAATACTTCTCACACCTCATAACTATTTGGAATGGAAGCCAAAAAAATTTCTTCTTCTATGATGCAAAGGATTATACCAAATTACTATAGAAATGGAAGTAGAGCCTGATTCTAGCGATGAGAAAAATGACTTTATCAATAGACAAGATATGGCCATAGGAAGTATCGACATGTCTGTTTCTCCCGAAATTTTCCATCAAGTATATGAAGAACCACAAGGATCAACTCCAAATGAATTATGGACTAGATTGGAGGTTATATTTGAGAATAAATAATATTGTGAATATTTCATGTAGGAGGTCGAACAGATAGAGCCAGAATTTAAGCCATCAGAAGATCAAGCCTCTTATTATGAAGAGTCTTCTAAAAAAGTTTTTGCAGAAATTAGTATTCCAATAATTGAAGATGATGTCTACTCCATTTCAGATTTATTTCCTGAAATTCATGTGGAAGATATATGGCATGCATCTCAGGAGTCACATGCAAACACTTTTGCATGCACCATGCATTCATGTTAGGAGACAAAAAGAGAGACACACACATCAGATGCCATTCTAATATTTTCTTAGAACAATTTGCAGAAACAAATTGGATATTTGAATTCCTCTTAGGAAAATATCCAATTTCAAAAAACAAATCGTCCGAAACAGAGTCCGAAAAGTGAAGCTATGATCATTTTAAAATGAAGAAAATTTCAGCATTTTTTTCTGGAAACGGCCACACGATTTTCAAAATTTCATTCAAAATTTATTTAGATATTATTCATTAGAAGAAGATAAACTGGATATGTGTGGAAATATCAATGATTCATATACTTCATTAGATCCGTGTAGACATCTACATCTTCAACAAAATCTTCAAAGAGCACAAACTTGCATAGTTGCGAGGTCTTCTTGGAGTGAAGGACATGGTTTCTTAGCAATTGCCTTTTGTTCCTTATCATTTTTTATTTTATGCATTGTAGTTTGAGGGTGGGTTTTGTTCCCATGAGGTTTTCCCTCTTTCCTCATTTAGTTCAATGTATATTTTGTATTTGGGTACCTAACATGGCCTCGTAGTTGGGGCTCATTCTTTATTTTCACCATAGTGAGGTTCAGGGGGGGGGTGTTGGAGTTACTTCACACACACCTAGGATTTATTTTTCCTAAGGTTATTCCTTGTTTATTAGTCATAATTAGTCATTATCAAGTCTCCTATATTTTAGGGGAGAATATTCCACCTGGAGAATATTCTCTTTTAGTTGACACTTCAGTTTGACTAGTTGAGTTGAGTTTAGATGTTCCATTGGTTTTGTCACCATGTGTTTCAGGATAAATTCGTGAGTTTGGACACAGACCAATCTCCCTAGATCCACCTGGATCTAGAACAAAGCAAGACAGAATACTACTCTTTCCCTAGATCTAGATTATTGAATGAACTAAGAGAAATGGATAGTGGACATACCTTATGAACGCTCTCCTTAAATCTCTGTTGTTCCTTGCTTCACTTCGATGCTCTTGTGTCGTTCAATCACAACAGTACAAACCAATCGAAGTACAAGAAAATTAATGTATTCAATACCTAGTCTATACATGTGATCAAAAAATCATGTAATAAGATGACATCATCATTATGGGAAAGGGACATATTCATGTATTGAATTAACTGAAAGAGAAATATACAACCTGAGCCTTGATGTTGTAGATCTCCTTTCAATGTCTCCTAGTTCTGACACACACACTTGCTCATGCATGAAGAAAATCAACCACATAAGATGACCTTGCTATTGTCCTTTGCTGCTGTAGCATCAGTCCTCCATATAGTCTTGCACTGATTCTCCAATCAATCTCTTACTAGCTTCCTTCTAATCTCTTTTGTTAACCCTTTCCATGAGCAATCTCCTCAATATATAGGAGAAGATAGTTTAGTTACTTGGATAGAGAATGATCCCAAGATATCTGGAAAGTCAGTATTTTGCCAACCATTCGAAAGCCAACTCACCCTTCTAGAAGATTCTTTCTAGAAGGATTGAGAACTCATCTATTTTCCTTCTTTGGAAACATGTCCGCACCCTAACTTCAAGTACAGTGCTAGAAGTTCGTAGTCAAGATGAAGGCAGCTTGCAGGAATTAAGGATTCCCGCAGGTGAGTATATATGCAGCCTGCGAACTATCTTTAAGCTAAGTTTTCTGGAAACTGACAAGTGCAACTTTTCTCATGAAAATGTTCTCAATAAAGAGGTTGATTTTCTATTATCATGAAATTGTCATGACATCATCTCGATGACCAAAAATGTGGATAACAGAATGCCCCCCAAAGTCTGAGAGTGGAACCAGTGACAGTCGATAGACTTTGTAAGCTACATGTGTGTGTCAAGAACTAAGAGCACATCTAATCAGAGACCTGTAAACGACCAAGCATCAGCAAAATATCAAATATATCAAGTCTGAGGTAGGCATTCCCATACTTAGATCATAGACTGATGACATAAAAAACAAAAGGGCATGGCCACCAATCATACACTGTGGATCCATGTAGTCATAATATAGCACAACCACCGGAATACACTGTGGATCTGTACGAAAAATGTGCAATCAAGACGACATAACCACGAACCATACACAGTGGATCTATGTGTCACAAAATATACATACTCCATCGCAACCTGGATGTAAAGATAAGATCCAGGGTCTTCAATCTATCACCCAAAGTATGAATTTGACCATGTGATTACATGTGTCGAAGTCGAACATGGTAGAAACCACTTGATTACCGGTCATTGATATATACCGTTAACAATTGCGAGGGAGATCACCATTAATGTCAATGATTCCCAAGGTACTATAGTACAATCCATCAACTGTGAATAAATCAGTTGATGTCGAACACCCGACAGAATCTTTCGATCAGAGGTCAATGATGTAAACCCACTGTCGAAAGCGAGAAACTTGCCATTGAGGCATGCAAGCTTCAAGGTACTTAATGATTTCTAAGTCTTAATCCCGGATAATGTGCTGAAGTCCATGGAACAAAACTCGTCACAAGAGGGCCTTGATGTATCCCCCATCAGTGACATGAAATGAGTAACAGAGTTTGATGATGAAACAGAGCATGTAGCAATTGGACTTTGGACACAGGGAAGGCCGACACAAAGTGAAAGGATAACTGCAGATGGCCGACTCAATAGAGGTTTTCAAATGGACAAATCTTGAACATATGGATGACATGACCAATGATTTGGCAACATTAACTCAAAAGTGACACATGGAAAGACCTTGTAATCAAATCGAACGAGAGGCAAATGGATTTCCCAAACCAATTTCGGATGATGAATAGGGGGTGTCATGTTCAAGAGTGACACTTACTGCCAATTAACTCAAAGACGAAACATATCCCTTTCCCAAATTTCCCCCCCACCATTTCTGGCAAGTACCTCTTTATTTTTACGCAAGCTTGAAGAGGATCACATATGCTTGTTGATATAAGCTCATCCTTCGGACAAGTCCCTCGGAGTATTTTTAACGAACCCTAAGAAGGATTGGTTTGGTCCCATCATGGGTCTATCAATGTTTGTTTAACGAGTCCAGAGATAGAAAACTCAAAGGTTTTTCAGGATTATAGAGTTTAGAAAAACACTTAAAAGAGAACTCTCTCAGTGCCTTTTTCGTACCATAGTCCAACGAGACCGAAAAAGGGTTAAACTATCGCTCAGAGGACGCGTAAGTTCAAATAATTTAACGAGCGTGAAAATAGAAAGATCGTTCAGCATTCTTTTCATGTTTAGGGAGTCTTGAAAAGGGCTTAAAGTCAACTCCAGGGGGGTTCCTTTTTCGTGTAACCACATCGAGCTCGGAAAAGAGATAAAACAACGCTCGATCACGTTCTAAGTTTTTCACAAGTGCTAGAATGGATAAAAGTCACTTGAGGTTTTTAGATTAAAACCATAGAAAACCAAATAAACACACCATACTTCAAAAGTTTTTGGATCCATAATCATCTCGTTAGGCGCCTGCAAGTCATTTCCTCACTTTTGCATTAGTAATTAGGGTTAAATGGGCAAAATAATGAAATAAAAATGAAAAAACCCACTCTTAACATAGTAAAAAGTGAATAAAACAATTTTACGACTCATTTTACCATATGTTTTTACCCAATCACCATTTTTAGTGCAAAAATTTCCATATTACCTCTAATCTTCATCGTCAATTTCTGGGAGCTCCGGGGCACCATTCCGCAAACTGCTTGGACCAAAATGGTAAGTGTTCAATTCCTTAGCTTTGCATGGTTTCATTTTATGATTTCATTGGTAAAAAATTGAAGTTTTTGGTCTAAATTTGAAACCCTATGCGCGTGAAGGATTCCCGCAGGCTACCCATACGGGGCCTGCGGGAAGTCCTTATTCCCGCAGGAAAGCTTAACGTAGGGTGTGGGAAACCCACAGTGTGTGATATACTTTACCTGCGAACAGCGTAGAGTTGAAATTTTGTGCAATATTTTGATCAATAAAATCCAATTTCTTCATATTTAAAGATTACTAATTATCTTAAAATGATCTCCATGCAGGTTAATAGTCACACAATGGTGCTTGAGTGGAGGGAATGTGAGCATGAAGAAGATAATACTACCACCGAAAATCACCCCCAGACTATTACCGCTCTAAGAAATTGTGGACTCCTGAAATATTTCCGGATACCGGGCATGAGAGCCCAAGTTCGTCTATTGGAACATTTGGTTCGGATGTGGGATCCAGATCAACAAGTCTTTAATGTGGGTGCCCATACTTTGACGATTGATATTGAGGACATTTATTTCCTGACCGGGTTGTCACGACGAGGGTCTCATATCAGCTTGACCGGTAATCGTAGAGGCGGTATGAAGATGAGTGAGTACTGTCGAGAATACTGCGTACCAGAGGAAGAAAGACAAAAGGGAAAGGTGGCTATTTGGGGAGTGACGGATATCACTCTCCGTACCGTTCTCTTTACAATAGCTCGAATGGAAGGCAGTGTTGCTCCGCACATGGCTCTATAGAGCTACTTTCAATATTCCCTCGAGTGTCTTGAGCCCCGAGTCTTCAACTGGGCTAATGCAGTGCTCTGTAATCTCAAGAAACAATTGACAAAGAGTAGGCGAGGAGATCTCACGATGTGATCAGCGTCATACCGTGGGAGTTTCTGTCTCTATGGGCCATTTGCTCCACAGAGTTGCCAGGACTTTAGCATGCTATCGTGAACATCATTGATGTCATGATATCGTTATGTAGAAGCTATGAGATTCCATTTTTGATATTTTGGTCTTCAGACTCATTTTGTAAAAACAAACTTTGATCGTTATATATATATATATGATTCTTACCGGCTTACTTTACATGTGTGTACATTTTAATGTGTTTGATTTATAAGTGATTTAAATGCCTGTCCAATACATAATTAGCTAACGCATCTGTCAATGTATTAAGACTTCTCGGAATGTGTTGATATTCTATATGATAAAAATGTCTTTCCAAGAGGCGAATTTGCAAATATACTCTTAATAATGTAGGACTTCGAATAGAATAGACATTACTTAACTATAGCACCACTAGCTGCGAGTCAAGTCGCACAACCAAACGACGAATTCCAAGAGAGACATCATCAACCAATAACTCTATCACGGTGCTATACTCTACGATGTTGTTGGTTTCCCACCCAAGACATACACCTCGTAAAGATATAAGCTCATTTTTTGGGGCATAGATAGCCTAGGCAGTGGAAGCTAAGTTCTGAGTACTACAACTAGCACCATCGACGAAGCCAATATAAGGTAACGAATACTCCGACATATGGCGATCAAACACAATGTAATCGTAAGGGTAGAGACCAAATAACGTCAAAACTCAAAGTTAAAAGTAATCACACACACTCAGTATGATACATAAAAATACAAGTACTTCATGCACAAATGACTCATGCATAGTACTTCTTCAAGTACAACCCATTTCTGGGTTCACTCAAAGGTACCCCATCATAATCTACTAGCTCATATGCCCCTTTTGCCAAAACTTTGCTAACAATGTAAGGCCCACGCCACATTGGTTCGAATTTCCCAACTCCTAAGACATCTTTATCTTGTTCATACAGAAGAACAAGATCTCCTTCAGAGAAGACACGAGTTTTGACATGTTTGTCATACTGTGCCTTAACACATTTCTTATGGGCTTCTAAAACAAGAGTAGTGTCACGGCGAGTCTCGTCTAGTCGCATTAAATACAACAGATGTTCTTCTTCGACAGAAGTATTTGGTAAAAGTTCTACAGCTAGTTTCAAAGATGGAATCTCACATTCTATCGATAGAATGGCTTCCATGCCATAAACTAATCGAAAAGGCGTGAATCCTGTGGCAGACTTAACAGACGTCCTATATGCCCACAATGTTGAGAATAACATTGTGTGCCAACTGGTTTTGTGGATTCCTATCATCCGTCGAATCATAGTGAAGAGGACCTTATTGATGGCTTCGACCTGGCCATTAGCCTATGGATAATAGGGCGTTGAGCTATCATGACGAAGACCCAACTTCTTTGTAAGTTCAGACATCATATTATTTCTAAAATGACTACCGTGATCGGTAACGATAGCCCGAGGCACACCAAAATGAGTAATGACATGATTAAAAAGAAAAAGTTCTGCAGTCTTCCCAGTATTATCGAATGTCGGCATTGCCTCGACCCATTTAGTAAAATAATCAACAGCTACAATAATGTAACCATGCCCCCCGGCCGAGCGAGGGTGACATGTCATAAAATCAATGCCCCATTTAGCGAAAGGACCTACTGAGACTACAGGATGTAGGGGAGCAGGATGCGACCGAATCTTCTGATTATAGGTCTGGCAGGCATGACACTTCTGAACAGCGATAATGCAGTCATGAAACAATGAAGGCCAAAAATATCCTGCACGCAAAATTTTCTGAGCAGTAGCATACCCAGACATATGACCACCACATGCTCCAGAGTGGCAATCATTCAAAGCTTTCTCAGCTTTGTCCAAAGTCAAACAATGCCGAAAGATAGAATCAATACCGCGATGATAAAGAGTATCACCAAGGATGACATAATAACGTGCTTGATAACGAACATGACGTCATTCATTACTAGACAATGTAGGCCGAAAAGTTTGAGTTTGGAGATATATAATGATATCTTCGTACCAAATATCATCAGTACTAATAAGGAAAAGTGACTCGTCAGGTAACGAATCAACTGCTACCTTTCCCGTAGTAGTGTGGGGAAAATCACAAATCAACTCAGCGAAAACGAGGGACTTCTTCGACGTGGCACGATCAAATTCTAAATCGAACTCCTGGAGAATAACAATCCACTTGGAGTACTTTCCCCCCAGCAATTGACGTGTCAATATGTGTTGCATGGGGTTACAGTGTGAAATCATTGTAGTTTTCCTGGATAGAATATAGTGACAAAAACGTTGGACTGCTTGAACAGCAGCCAGGGCCAGCTTCTCAACATGTTGATACTTGACTTCGGTGGATGATAAATTTCGACTCAAGTAATAAATAACATGTTCATCGTGGTGATCATCCTCTTGAACGAGGACCATACCAATGGTATACTCGGATGTAGCTAGATAAAGAAAGTAATCTCGACTATAATCCAGAGGGAAAAGAAGAGGAGCTTTTGTGAGGGACATTTTTAAAGCTTCAAAGGCATTGTTGGCAACCTTATCCCATACAAACTTTGAGTCTTTCTTTAAAAGACGTGTGAAACCTCAAGTAATCTCGGCGTAGTTCGAGATGAACCGACAAAGAAAGTTTGCTTTCCCCTGCAAACTTTGTAACTGGTGTAAAGAAGAAGGAGGAGGTAGATTAAGAATTGCCTCGACCTTGATAGGATCAACCCGGATCCCATGGTGTGAAACAATGAAACCAAGGAGACGACCATATTCTATGCAAAAAACACATTTATGAGGGTTTAGGCGAATGTGATAGAATCGACAACGAATGAAGATTGCTCAGAGATGATTAGGGTGATCGACCCTACGTAAAGAGTGGGCCGACAGATCGTCCAAATAGGGTTGAACAATATGCTTGATATCATGAAATGCGTAAGACATAGCACATTGGAACGTAGCACCTGCATTCTTCAGACCGAAAGGGAGTTTCCTGTAGGCGAAAGTACCCCAAGGACAAATAAAAGCCATTTTATGTTGGTCCTCGGGAGCTATATTGATTTGATTATAGTCGGAAAATCCATCCATGAGGGAAAAGATTTCACTACCGGCACAATCATCGACGATTTGGTCAACGAAAGGGGTTGGAAAATTGTCCTTTGGACAAGCTTTTTTGATATCCCGATAATCAACGCAAACGCATATACTACCACCCTTTTTATCAATCGGTACTGGATTAGACACCCATTCTGTCAATGCCACAGGATAAATAAAACTGGCTTTAAGGAGTTTTTCAACTTCAAGTTTAATGGCTGCCGCTTTACGTGGATGGACAGGACGGAGGCGTTGACGAACTGGTTTGGCTCTAGGGTATGTCTTAATTTCATGGACCACAATAGAAGGGTCAATACCTGGCATCTCTTCGTAAGTCCAAGCAAAAATGTCACGAAATTCTTTAAACAAGGATGTATAGGTGACAATTTCATCAGGAGAACACGAAGCTCCAATATGAACATTCTCGATGATTCCAGGTTTCACGGAAATATCTATGGGTATCGTGGGTGAAATGTTACTAAGGTTCCCTTCAACAAACACATCTCGCGGAGATCCAGGAACAGTTGTAAGAACAACAACGGTCGACGAAGTCGAAATCCGTTAGTAGTTCTCCAGAGTCTGTTGTTCCAGAAACAGTATGGAACGATGATGTCCATTGTCCCAAGGGTTGTCAGTCAAGACAGACATAATCATCTCATCAGTTGGAAAAACAACATGGAAAGGATCGGAAGACAACTCCTCACCAGAAGAAGTAAGAGGGTTTGTCGATTGAATAGCTTGGTAAGCGGACTCGACCGGACTCAACGGCATAACGTCGTCAAAACGAACATGATCTCCAGGATCAGAGACTACCCAAGGGTTGAGAGACACGGGAAGTTCACGAGGCATGGTAGAGATCATGTTAATGGATGCGACTAACGGGCTTGGAATAATGGGTGGTGGTGGTATGGGAAAAGTTCCCATTAACGATGAGTCTTTTAAAAGACCGACACCAACATTCTCATAACCCGATGGGGTGTTTGCTATAAACGGTACATTTCCTGTGCGAGTATCGGCATTAAAGAAAGCAAGTTGATCAACCGTGACCACTTTCCCTGGGTGAGGAAAACATAGGACACAGAAAAGGGTTGACACGACAGCACACATAGAATCGACCCAACTTCGTCCAAGTAGAAGATTATAATCCAGAGGAGTATCAAAAACTTCCACTTCTATTTGGACGGTCTTACCTTCTAGAGTAATAGGCAATGACGGAAGAACACCATATGGATTAAAACCAGAGCCATTAAAGGCTCGCAAAGTGTTTTGTGATTATGTTAACGGCAGAGAGCCGATGGCTTTCCAACAAGAAAAATACATTACGCACGTAGAGGCACCTTCATCAACAACCATCCGACAAATGCTCTTGTCGGCGACCACAACCTATATTTGAAATGCAAGTTGAGGGGGTAACCTTGGAATATGATCATCCAAGTTAAAGACTATTAAATTCGAATCCGTAGGATCAATTCCACCTATTGCTTTCAACAGAGCCCTTCGTTGTGCGGGACAAGACTGGAGGACTTCGAGGGCAGACATCGCTGAGGGTGCTTGGGCCAGATATTTGACAATGCTATAGTTCTGGGCTGCCCTAGCATGAGGATTGAATGCCGAATTCTTAACGACACCTTTGGGAGGGCGTAAAACTGTATCAAGAGTTGGTCTTTCGATATGAAGAGGACCATTGGTAGGTGGATTGGGTGGAGAAGGCTGTACCAAATCGTGGGTAAGTCATCAACCTTCTCTTTAGCAGGAGTATAGTCTTTAGCTCTATTGGTAAGTGAAACATTATTCTTCGTAGAATCACCAGTGCACATCAAAACATAGGATTGTGTAGAGGTAGAGGGTTGGTCATGGATGACCAATGAAGCCTGTTGCTGAGACGAGAAGGGTTGAGACAAGACAGCCGGCGTAGAAGGTTTCGGTGTTCCTTGAAGGAACTTGGTGACCTCGGCACGTCTCGGACAATCCTTTGTATAGTGATCATCACCACACATAAGGAAAGGATAGCGTGGCTTGCGTTTATCCCGATCATCAATAGGAGGTGGTTTGGTTTGTTTAGTAGGATTGTTGTTTTTACCCTCCTTATTCTTGCCTCTCCCTTTTCTAGACTTAGTCTTACCGACCGGCGTAGTTTGAACAACGTTCACTTCTGAGGTTTTACCGGTGGGAGGAGCAGGAGACGGAGCACTTTGTACATTAGAAGAATTGGATGTCGGGGTTGTAGTGGACACAGAATGCGAGTGGCTATGAGTAGAACCAATCACACCATCAGCTGCATGTGAGGCAGCTGGAGCAGTAGAAGTAGTAGAAGTACCGGGACAAGGTAGATCAGGCAGTAAATCATACAAAGTTCCCATTTGTGAATAAACGAGATCGAGATACTGAGCATGGCTAATAGCTTTCTCTTCGGTGACAACACCACCCATAGCAATTTCTTTTCCAATTTTGTTTACAAAGGATTTTGTAAACCATTCTGCCAGTAACTGATCAGGAAGTTCAAGTTTGATGAGACATCTCCTTCGTCGCCACTCATGAATATGATCAGATATATGAGTGCTTGTGCTTTGTTTGAAAGAGGTTAAAATCTCAGTTCCAGTATCATAACAGATCAGTAACTGGTAATGTGTTAGAAAATCCATCGCAAGGGTGTTGAAATCGGAAAAGAAACCTCGCGGTAATTCAATGTACCACTTCGCAGCATCACCAGTAAGAGTTCGTTGAAAAAGAGGCAGTCTAATGGAGTCATCCATCAACGAGTTGGATGAACACCACAAGTGGAAAGTCATGACATGATTATTTGGGTCCTCTCTCGCCTTCCCATCGAATTTGGGAATGTCCGATGGAAGCTTTGCAGGAATAGCAGGCCATTGGGGAGAGTGACGAATAGGATCATTAAGAATCCTAGACAAATCTGGTAAATCCAGCGTCGCAAGAAAAGGAAATTGCCGATTCACCTGTGGATACTGGTGACTTTGGGGCGGAAGCCCAGTCGGTAGACCAGTGGGAGCATATGCAGTTTTCCCCCAGAGAGAAGATCCTGGCTGACCCTGTGGTGGTTGAATAGGATAGTAACTCCAAGGATTTAGACCTTGAGTTTGGGGTTGAGTAGTTTGACCAGAACCCCAGATAGGATTAGTCACCCCTGGATACGGTTGGCCTGGAGTAGGGATAGCTTGTTGCCCCCCAGTATTTTGTGGAAAATTTTGTATAAGTTGATTCCAATACTGGGCCAAAGAAGGAGGTATGTTTTTTCCTAACGGTGAAGTCGGTGCCCCTACCAAAGGAACAGTTCCACCCGGAGGTTGTATACCAACTGTAGGTTGCGCAATAGTTGCAGTATGTCTGAGAAAAGGAAACATACTACCCTGACCACCAACAGGAACTTGTATGTTAGGTGCAATGGTTGGAATAATGCTACCAGCATTAGGATTACTAGTAGGAAACTGAGGGAGTGTCGGGATGAAACCGGGAATAGGATGCCCAGGAAACGGAGGACCACCTGGAGAACCAGCTGGAGTTTGAGGTGGTGTTGGATGCGGAGCATTCAACGTAGGATTTAACGCATGGTAACCAGGAGGTAGATTCAGAGTAGCCTCAGGTATTCTCTGAGTATTAATAGGTGCAAGAGTAGTCGCCGGGATTGTAGTTTGGACATTTGAAGTAATAGCGAGATGAGCCATCTCGGGAGGGAGAATAAAATGATAAGTAGTAGTCTCGGGTGCAGTCTCTGGTTCAGGAGACTCAGGAGGGTTGATGATTTCGTAGACAGGGGATTTAGTACCAAACAAGACTCATCGGAAATCACTGGACCAAGAAGGATCTTGGCCTACTGCACCGTGAGAAGGCCCAGCAATTGATTCAGTATCTGGAAGATCATCACCAGAAAGATGAAAACGTCCTGCAGGTCGTTCACCATGACGAACGCGATAATCCTCTATAGTATTGGTAATTTGAAATTCCGCAAGAGGATCAGTGATTTGGTTTTGTGGAGGTGGTGTAAAGACTTTTGGGATGTCACTTATGTCTACGTGCGATAAAGTAACAAGAGGGATTTCACCCGGACGAGGAGAGTCCTCAGGGGTATCCTCAGGTATTGTTGCATGCAAAGGTTGTGAAGTTTCCGGATGTTCTAGAGACAAACCTTGCATCCTACGCGAACGTCGCGGGGGAGAAATTGTAAATGAGTAACAAAATCCCCAACAAAAATCCTATGGTCAACTATGAGAAAACAACAACATACACTAGTAAAAAAAATCTATAGATAAACACCAAGCAAACAATACCTTCTAATATCGAAGCCACTAGTTGGTGATGAAATCCAACGTCGCAACAACGAGATGAGAAGGGGCGGGGCTAAAGTGGAAAAGTTACGTTGACGACCTGCTTAACAGACTTACACCCTGGTGAAATCTCCCACACATAATCGTGGGTCTACCCTCCAAGGAGCCCGAGTGAGTTTGATCAACATCGATTCCAGGTAATACGGAGACTTTCCCCTCCACAGTCACCTTGGGTAAGAGCCTAGAGAGAAAAACCACTAAGGTTACCACAGACAATAGTACTGCCTAGGGAAACAGTCGTCAGTCCGATCCACATGCAAAGGAAGGGTATCAAGCCCGAAATCAACTCAAAGGCTTCCACTCATAATTGTGGGTATACCTTGGAGTGACCCCCATAATACGTGCAACCTCTACACCGATGTCAATAGAGCAGGTTAGTATCCCTGTCAACACCAATGCGACCTAATGCTTGACCCTTGTGTTAGAAGGGCTTCCCAGGACAATATGCGGCCAATGGAATTTTACACTCCCTATATCAAGATGCTATTATGTGTTTTTGAGCGTTGGAGAGTGTTTCTTTCTTCTTACTCCAAAGCACTAGCCTAGCTAAATGTTGGTGTAAAAGAGCCCTATAACAAAGTTACTAGATCAATTTTAATATTGCGCAAATGTTTTTAAATGGCTGTTGTATACTCAAAGGCAACGGAAGTGAAACTCAATGATGTGTGACTCTAACCCAATCAATGCAAGGATATGATGAAATTGTAATCTTTTTCATTTGATGAATCCTAGTTATGGGAGAGAGAAAACGATTCCTGAATCAATCTCACTATGACAATACAAATGCAATGCTCAATTTCCTTTTTTGATATAAATGAAAATAATCATGTATTATTGAATACTTTCTAAATGTCTTCTTCAAAACTTCAATACTCTAGAATCTTGATTTTCAATGATGTTTCAAAGGTAAAACAAAGATCTTGAAAGAAAACATATAGTTCACTTTCCAAGAAGAACTCTAATGAAGGAGAACATAAAACCAAGATATAAAAATCCAAGCAAACAACCCAATTCAACACTTTCAATGTAAGCAAAAACAAAAACAAACCAAAAGAGCTTCTCAATGCAAATGAAAATTGTCCTTTTGGACCAATAAGTACAAGAGAAATCTCAAAATCTTAACTTCCAATCAATCACTGATGCTTAACCAACATAACACATTCAACTACAGTAATCAGAGAGAAGAAAAAATGCCAAAAAGGGTTAAAAGATGAAAGTCAAGTGATCAAAGAAAGAACAAGCCTAGAAACCCTAGATCAAGTCCAAAAAGCAAAAGAAAGAAAAAAGAGGCAAGCTAGTAATCCAAAGAGCCAAAAAGACTTAAATCAACCTTACTGAGCTATTGCAAAAGTCAAAACTTGATTTCAACAATTTTTCAAAATCTGCCCGCAGGCAAGCCTTGGACACAGTGCGAGAAACTAAAATTCTCGCAGGCCAGTTAAGTGCAAACTGCGAACTTTTTGTACTGGAGTGTATAAGAAAGGTACAAACTATCAGGGTTCTCACAGGCTGCTAATGGGAACAGTGCGGGAATCCCTGAAACTAATAAAAAATTTGAAAAATCAAGCAAAAATCAAATTGGCTTTTGGACCCAGAAGGTCACTCAGGGTATCCTAAGGACTCAGAGATTTACAAATCAGGAGAAAAAGGTAACCAGAGCAAATGGCCATAGAAAATCCAGAAACCAAAAAGACAAAAGGGAAATCTATCCCCAGCGGAGTCGCCAATTTTGTTTCAGGATAAATTCGTGAGTGCGGACACAGACCAATCTCCCTAGATCCACTTAGATCTAGAACAAAGCAAGACAGAATACTACTCTTTCCCTAGATCTAGATTATTGAATGAACTAAGAGAAATGGATAGTGGACATACCTTATGAATGCTCTCCCTAAATCTCTGTTGTTCCTTGCTCCGCTTCGATGCTCTTGTGCCGTTCAATCACAACAGTACAAACCAATCGAAGTACAAGCAAATTAATGTATTCAATACCTAGTCTATACATGTGATCAAGGAATCATGTAATAAGATGACATCATCATTATGGGAAAGGGACATATTCATGTATTGAATTAACTGAAAGAGAAATGTACAACCTGAGCCTTGATGTCATAGATCTCCTTTCAATGGCTCCTAGTTCTGAAACACACACTTGCTCATGCATGAAGAAAATCAACCACATAAGATGACATTGCTATTGTCCTTTGCTGCTGTAGCATCAGTCCTCCATACAGTCTTGCACTGATTCTCCAATCAATCTCTTACTAGCTTCCTTCTAATCTCTTTTGTTAACCCTTTCCATGAGCAATCTCCTCAATATATAGGAGAAGATAGTTTAGTTACTTGGATAGAGAATGATTCCAAGATATCTGGAAAGTCAGTATTTTGCCAACCATTCGAAAGCCAACTCACCCTTCTAGAAGATTCTTTCTAGAAGGATCGAGAACTCATCTATTTTCCTTCTTTAGAAACATGTCTGCACCCTGACTTCAAGTACAGTGTGAGAATTTCGCAGTCAAGCTGAAGGCAGCCTACGGGAATTAAGGATTCCCGTAGGTGAGTATATATGCAGCCTGCAAACTATCTTTAAGCTAAGTTTTCTACAAACTGACAAGTGCAACTTTTCTCATGAAAATGTTCTCAGTAAAGAGGTTGATTTCCTATTATCATGACACTGTCATGACATCATCCCGATGACCAAAAATGTGGATAACACCATGCAACATTGGGATCATCACCAAATCACTACTCTTTGTTCAGTCAGTTAACGAAAGACTAGTTGACTAGTTAACTCAGCTAGGTGGCAGTTCACTCCCGTAACTGCCTGAGAGACTAGACTAGGTGATAGTTTACTCTTGTAATTGCTAGTGTGTGTCTAGATCAATATAGATCACCAATATGGCTCATTAGTTACTCATGTATCCTATATCTATTGTAAATTATTCACTCTTTGAGTGTGGAATACGGTTAATGAGAATTCTTCCATTCTTTCTATCTTGCTTCTTCTTTCTCAATTTCTCTCTGCAAACGTGTGTAGTATTTTCTAGCTAGATCTATTCTATGCATGTTCAACACATTTACACCCTCAACCTAGGGTGCTTATCATGATACATATTTTTGAATTGATGAACAATCAACTAAGAATATTCAAACACCGCTAGCTCTTCAATATTCATGTCTTTATCATCCCTCAAACCTAAAACAAGAGCCTCATATTCTGCCACATTGTTTGTCATTTCAAATTCCAACTTGTAAGATAGAGATATGGAATCTTAGGTAGGGGAAATAAAAACTACCCCAACAACAACACTCTCCCTATAAGAGGCTCCATCAAAAAACATCTTCCAAATAAAGGTATTGGGAGGAGGATTTTCACAATATGTAATAGGTTGATTTATGATTTCAATAGGTGTTTGAGGAGCATCAGTGAGTTGTAACATATTGGTTTCTAAATCAGTATCAACTGCAAAAATAGGGTGGTTGGTAGGATTTGCTTCATCGTTGATAATGTAAGCAAGTGGTGCTTCCCTATAAAGCCTTCTATGTTCCCCCCCAAACACATGAATGGTGGCATATGAAATATTCATATGAAAAGTTCCCCCTATCCTTTTGATCCAATATGTAATATCCCTAGGAAGAACCTAATTGTAATGTAAATGAAAATGTACTTAAGATGGTGACTTGTTTTGATATCATTTGTATGCACATTTCATGCAATAGTGCGCACATGTACTGCATAGTAAAATGATGAAGTGTGCACATTTCGGGATACTGCGTGCAACAACTTAAGTGCATGCGATATTGAGGCCAGGGAGCCTTTATGTATATCTTGTGTTGTATAGGTTGTTGAGCCAGTTATTATAAGCTAGGATGCTTATGTTTTGATTAGGTCAGAGAGCCTAGATGTTAAAGTCCAGTGCACCTATTTTTGTATATATCTCATGATTAATATAAAATACATCGATGCATGCAGACCAAACATTATAAAAGAGATGGGGGACTAAAATCCACTAGTTAGGGAAAGGGAGGGGATAAGCTAAAGAAAGGGGCTAAGCTAGGGATCTTAAGCCAAAAAGGAATATTATATTAATATTTATTTAATCATAATGTGTGGATAATTATTTATCCTAAGTTCTAAAGTTGGGTACAAGTGGGCCAAAGTTGCTCTCAACATGACAAGGGTCAAGTTGGAGACACGCATACATATTGTTGGGACTTAGTTCATTCCTATCATCTTTCCCAGGATTTTTTCCATCATTCATCCATACAGTCAATCATCCATGAGTATTCACACCCATTGAGATATCCTTTGTATATTCATGACTGTACCTGAATTGGTATCCATAGCCATGTGTTCTGGTGTATCTGGTTAGCTTGGGATTTGGACTAAAGAAGCGGGTTGTCAGGCCCATGAGAAAATCTCTGGGTGAGATAATTGTTGGGGATTGATTGTTGAAGGTGATGAAATACATCTATAGTTCTTTGAGACTTCCTATCTGGCCTATTGCTGAAGCCTAGAAAGGAAGTGGGGTAGCCGAAGGACTATTGAGAAGAGAAGGGGCACACTTCCTGGGTGGGACAGACATGTGGAGAATGAGGGACTATGGATTGTTAGTTTGAGTTAGCACCTGAGACAGGGTCTTTCTTGTTGTCTATGAGCCTTTAGCTTCGTTAGGAATCCCCTTAACTGGGTGGATTTTAGTCCAAGATCAGGGGTGACTCACTGTTGAGAGTGATGAACAATGTGGTCTAAGGCTGGGAGGATCATGGAAGGTCTGCACATAGTTGGTGATATTCTCACAAAGATAAGTGTCAATTGTGTGATAAATTTACATGTTTCATTGTTATTTATGTGTTTAATTTTATGGGTTTATCGTATGCATGATTATAATTGTCTGTATGTTTATGGGTATTTCATGTATATGTTGAATTTCTATGTTTATTGTTATTTCAGTGTGAATCCATGCATTTACAAAATGTATTTGTCTATTTACATTTTACATGTAAAGCTTCTGCAAGTGTTCTGTGTGCATATGTTTTAATTGCATTCAGTTAGAAATATTTATGTGGCATAGCTCAGTTGGTTGCTGGGTGTGTTATAGTATGTTCCAAAGAGAGAACAAGAGAGTTCTTTGGCATAGCGTGGCCCGGCATGGATGGTCAGGGACGCTACACAATATCTAGACAATAGCATCCCAAACTTAGGGGGGGACATCAACCACTACAATAAGCATGACCACACGTTTCATTATAAATTGGAACAAGGAAACAACCAAGTCTTTAATAACCCCAAGAAACTTCACCTTCCTAGAATAAAATGAGTATAGGTCATGGTACATTTTTGTAAATTCCAACCCAAGCTCATCCATGACATATTAGGCATGAGGTTATGATATTCCCCTAAATCCATCAAGCAGTTGTGCAACACTTTATCATGAATGTTCAATGATGTATAGAAAAGAGGGGAGGAGTCATCCCTATCCTCTACCAAAGGTCCTAGTATGACAATTGGTTTTTCATCTTGGAGTTTGACTGAGTCTATGGAATGAGATAAAGGTTCAGGCTGTAGCATTTTGGAAAGGTACCTTTTGAAATCCTCATTCTTAACTATCTCTAAAAAGGGTACAGGGATTTTAATCTTTTGGATATCATTCTCAAATCTAAAAGAGGAGGGAGGCCTCAAAATCTCCTTAAATTGTCGGGTAGGAATTTTAACCATTGCCTTGGGATTTTTTGCCTCTTTCTCTTTGTTTCTAGCTACCACACCCTTAGAAGGATTCTCTATTCTAGTAGGATGATCAGAAATGATAGGTGTTATCAATGAAATTTTGTACACAAATGGTTATATGAATCCAGCATCCCCAAACACCCATTAGTTCATCCATGGCCTAAAAACTGCATTTCCAAAGGGCACAAAACTATACATCTTGTTATGAAATCAGCATGCACTAAGGATACAAAGGAAGCGCATGCACGTGCGATAGTAAAAAAACTATGGAAAATCATGCATGCACACGATGCACAACTGTGGACACAAAAATCCACGCATGCCTCAGAACGATGCATTTATTATTTTGGTAGGCCTTCCACCCACTTTTGGTTCATCTCCCAAGTTGATTTGACACCCCAATCTGAGTTGAATCTGAGTGGGGGGTTGGTCAAAGACCTAAGGGTGCCCTAAAAATCCCCTTGTTCACACTAAAGATAGGTTGAATAATGCCTAAAATATTTTCTATAAAAAGAGGTCATGGGTGCACTATATTTTCAAGGAATTCATTTGTATTGTTATGCTTCCTATCTTCTCTTAGAGGAACCTCTTTCCTCACTAGAGCATACAAGCACCATTTCATTTGGCGATTCACATCACCTCTTGAGTGAATGAGCTTTGTATTTCTTCACTATTTCCTTCTAGTTTGCTACTTGTAAGAGGAGCTCAACCATTGGGGTTTGAAGAGCCCTCCCTTGGAGGAAGAGGGGACCCATAAGTATCCCTTTTTCTTTGGTGTTTTCCCACTAATACAACTTATCCATTGGTGGCATGCATGTTGCTTATTTTTTGTTCTATTTCCCTTATGCACTCTACTTTAGTTTCTTTTATTGTTATTAGTTTAGTTATTAGTTTATTTATTATGCTTGATGTTTCTAACTCTTTCATTCATTGTTTTCTTGTCTAGCTAACCCAAATAGACTTGTAAGCGTCCTTATTTTTCTCATTTAGGTGACGAAAGGGACGCAATAGATTTGTGACTTCACTGGGGACAGGTATCAATTTCCTCCCCATTTGGGTTGATTGAGCACTTCCATTTTTCTTATTTAATTTATAGGAACTAGAACTGGCCCATGCCTATCTATAAAAATCCAAATTCGAAGTTGATCTGAGAGAATTTCATACAAAATTTTCTTCCTAGCCACGTAACAGAAAGTGTGTAGGTTTTTTAACCCACGGGTGCGTCTTTCGAGCATGTGCACAAAACTCACTGTGTTTCTCAGCGCATTCTGCACACCTGCATCAAAAATTCATTTTTGATTTGTGCATTGGCACCAAATGTGCCTCTATCTACTCTTTGACCTGTGCATCTATCTAGAAAATCATACATTGTAAGGTTTTTTGTGATATGTTGAAGGCCCATAGCCTTCTTAAGTTTGATTCTATGTAGATTGTAATATGCACCACACTTAGATTCCCTCTCCACATGAAGGGTTAGTCAAAACATAGGCACTTAGGAGGGTTAAAATCCATGTTTCTCCTCTTTTTGCTTTCATTTTTCCACATGGATGGCTTTCTTTGATTAAAGATATGTTGGAATCATTCTATATCACACATATAACCACTTGCATTGGGATCAAAAATTGAACGTCAATCTTTGAGTATGCTCTTCTCTTGCGCCATTGAACGACCTTGAGAATCAAAAAAATGATTGATGGAAAAATTCATCTCCCTTAAAAGACAAAATATTTAGGAGAGGACAACAGCCCCCCTCGAGACTCCTCTTAGTTTCTTTTTCAAACACATCTTAAATTTGTAAGGTCCCATACATGCCCACATGCTACAAAGATAGGATAGTTTTGAATTTACTTTCTTAGATTAATTCACTAGGGAAGTTTAAAGGTTTTGTAACGGGCCCACACATGCCCACATGTCCACAATCTAGGAAAGTTGTTGAATATTTCTTAGATTAAATCACACTAGGGAGTTAAAGGATTGGTAAGGACCCACATGTCCACATGCTAGTTCTCTAGGGACTTTAAAATTTTGCAAAGTTGTACCAATGACATTTAGTAAATTAGGTAATCAAGACTTGTAAAGGACCACACGAAGTCCACATGCAGCAAGGTGACACCTAACTTATTAAAAATTTGGCACACTTTCACTTGTTGACACACAAAGTCAGTACTCACTCACATAATTTCATCTAGAAAATCGTGGAGGTTGAAGTAAGTTTCCTCCAAAGGGATTCTAAAATGACCCACCCCTTTTCTTGATGAGGCTATCCATTCCCACTTAATTTCAATGAGATTGGCTCACACCCCCAATATCTCAAACAACCACATCTATAATTTTTCTAAAAACTTACTATGTTTTCCTCCACAGGAAGTGCTAAAATATTTTTTTTAGTCTAGGTAGGATATCGAGGAAGCATCCCAATAACTCCCCGTTATCTGGTTCTCGCATCTTCAAACATTAGAAATTGATAAATAGGGAACTTTTAAATCATCCAAGTCAAGTGTTCCTACACCATAAGGTAGGGAGATACTCATGAAAGGTTGAAGGCCGAGGTCTAGTTGTTTGGTGCATCCCCCCATGAGGCACCCACCTCTTGGAAGGGATCCAGCTCGTGACCCATTTCTTATGCCTAAAATCTAAATGTCGCACTTTGATCAAGGTAACTAGTGACCAAATTTTAGGACATCTACCCAGGTGGAAATTATAGGCTGCAATTGCACCTTGATTGGATTTTGTGTGGCTACTGGGAAATATCGCCAACTCTTTTTGGATATGCACCCTCTACCCCTCATTATAACTGATTACTTCATCCTTCACTATTTCCTCTTTCAGTGGCTTCAGACCCCACTATCGAGTCCTATTGGAAGGTCTAGTGCTATTTGAGAGGAAGGACATTACGTATTTTAGGACATGGGCATTTGTTCTCTTTGTTCTCCCATGTGGATAAAATCTACCTACCCACATGTATGCTTCTTTATCAATTTGATTTATGTATGATTCTCTTGTGATTACATGTGATTGTGAGATATATTGTGAAGGTTCAAAAATCATAACAAAGACTCTTGTTCATTTATTTCTCTCATCACCATTTGCACACATCCACTTTTCTAGTCGAACACCATAGGAGACCCACAGAATCCCCATCATTACAGATGCTTGCTAAATATCCTTCCCATTCTAGGAGGAATTCCTAGTCTTGCCAACTCATGGGCTACAGCTTTTCACACCCCTGCGAGTGCTACTCTCTTGGGATCTTCTTTGCTTGGCTCCACTTTACTTGGGTCCACTTACGAAGGTCAACTTTCCACTCACTCTTTTTTTCACAGAAGCAGGGGGAAAGCTTCTTCCAAAGGGGGAATTACAACCCCACCTAACCCCCCTCACAGTTCAGGTACATAAATCACTCACACCATGGTTGGAACTAACCCTCCTCAGGGGTCAAGTACACAAAATATTCCTACCATGATGGGAATTAATCATCCCCCACCACCCTAGATGTCATACTTGGCTTCCATCAACATACTAGATCTGACTAAAATCATAAATGATCCTATATTGCACAACCCCACATCACCTGCAATGCCTACCAAACTCCCTTTAGACATCCCCAAGTTTGAAGGAAAAATGGGAGACGACCTAGCCAACCATATCATGACCTTCCACTTATGGTTCTCTTCAAACAACATCATGGACAACTCCGTTCACTTGAGATTATTTCAACACACACTCACTAGCCCATCAACCAAGTGGTATGTAGAAGAAAAATATGGGTCCCATGTGACTTATGAATCTTTGGACAAAGAATTTTTGACCTTCTTTCAACTACCAATCCATCATGGCAATGGTCTCAATCTACTCTCAGAGTTTAAACAAACCTCTGCCACACACATCGCTGACCACATTCACGAATGGCATCAGTGATGTAGTCTATGAAAAACTAAATCCACCAAGCAACAATGCCTCAATTGGTTTCTCAAATCACTTGTTTCCCTCCTTGCCAAGGAAGTGGTCGCCACCTTCCCCCACTCTGAAGAAGAAGCCATTAGCAAATCTCAATAGTTTGAACTCATTTATTCACAGTTAGGATACTTATATACGGTACTACCTAGCGCCCTGAGACCCATGCCATTCGACCCAGACAAACATGGGATGTCTCACTGCATAGATGGATTGATTGGTACAACTACACACCACAATCCACACATCCAACAACCACCTATGTATGGAACACGTCAATATCCACCGGTATATGGAGGACCCCCTTATTATCCTCCTCCCCCTTATCAACAACCAGACTTTGTTGCCCTCCCTCCACCCATAAGTGGACCCCCACTAACATCCATGACATGCCCGACTGTTCAACCAAGTTCTAGAAACACCTCTACCTCTTCTTACACCCTAAGAACTAGTAAAAGTGCCATGCCTCCCTCTGTACCTTATAGATAATTTCCACAACATAATCTGTACTTCCCATTTCATAATCCGTACTTCCCATTTCCTGGTCCTCCCAAGCCAATTGCTTCTCCACAAGGAAAACCACATGCTGGGGTTAACTTTGTTCAACCCTCTCCCATTTAGAAATATCAAAATTTTGAACAACTGAATACGGAAAATCCAACCCATCAGTCGAATAATGCCAAAAATAAAGGAAAAAAATGAAACAATAATAATCCAATACTAGGAGGGAACTAGAACTACCCCCAACAGAACAAACCTACCAGAGGAAACTAGAATCAGGGGAACCAAAACCCCCAAGGGGGAAATAACAAGAAACGCCAAGGGAAGAACAACAAAAACCTTCGAACAAACTTCCCTTGTGCCCTTTGTGATGAGTATGGCCATTATACTCACCATTTCCCTCAAATTATTGAATTTAAATGGATGAAAGAATCTAGAAATGGACCATGTCCCCCAACACCACCTGCCCCTCAATAGGCCCCACAACAATATGTACAACAACCACCCCCCGTCGTACTACAAAACCCCATTCCACACCAAGGGGTGATGAACACCCAATAGGAGATGCATCCGGCCACACCACAAATGGGACAAAATCCAAACCTAGGCACTCCAACAAATCGCACTATCCTCCTCACTAGTGAGGAATAAGTTTTTCTACAAACGTGCAATCGTCAATACAGTGCACCCCCTAACTCTGCTCCCACTTCATTGGAAGAAACCCCAGTCACAACTGGATCACCTTTGATGATTCCTCATGCTAATACTGAACCACCCCTTCATATTCCTGGCTAGGGCGGCACACAATTACAGTTTGGTCGATGACAAGGCACAATCTCCTGCTGCCATGTTAGTTTTAGAAGTCCTTCAAACATGTCCTACTCAATGTAAGTCATTACTTTCTGCCCTGGGGGTAGTCAAACCTGCTAATACTCGACTCATCACCTTTGATCTTGATAGTGGGGAACCCCATCTCCCTGCTTATGTCACTTTCCAAATACCGGTTAAAATATGGAACATCACAGTTCATTGTTGTATCATTGATGAGGGTGCATCCACATGCATAATGTCCAAAAATATATGGCAGAAACTTGGCTCCTCTGATCTCATACCATCTTCCATTACTCTGAGCGCTTATGATGGATGACCATCCTCTCCGGAAGGGCTCTTTCAAAATGTCCCTGTTGAACTTGGGGGCAAGACTATCCTCATTGACATTGAAGTTATCGATGCTCTACTCGATTACAACATTTTTTGGGGGTGTAGCTACATGTATGTGATGAATGTTATGGCCTCTTTCGTGTTTCTCACAATGATGTTCCCCCACAATGGGAGGATCATCACTATTGACCAAGTGTCACATTACGAGCCCAACCCTTCCTCCAATATCGATAATATCCTACCCTTTGTTCACACTAATCACAAGGCCTACCCACTCATTGATATGGGTCACATAATTTTCAAAGACCCATCCTTTCTAGGGACATACCATGGAGCACCTTCTCTCATACATCTGTCAGCACAAGTATTTGTCATATCATCTAATGGAACATAAACTGGAGATACCCTCCCTCCCATAGAGGCTTCCTTACTATCTGACGTCCCACGCATCACAGTGCTCCTTCCTTGGGAATCCCTTGAGAACCCCCCAACTCCCCCGATTCCCAATTACACCCTCCCCTAGGGCCAAATATCGATTTGGGAGACAATCCCCCAAGACATTACTCAAATCTCCTTCTTTTACCCCCCAATAGGCGTACAAGATTTCCAGGTAGCTACAACGCTTACCCTTCCCAATATGGTGGTGGGAATTCTAGTATGGTATCTACATCCACCTGTGATGGTTTCTCAACCATCCCTCCCTCCCCAAACAAAAGGAATCCCAATGCAGATTCCAATACTTACTCCCACCACACCACTTTCACCCCCATTCACTAGCACCATTACTACAACTGGGGGTAGAGGAAAGAATAAATATCCCATCGCTCCACTTCCACCCTGAGTTCAAACTTCTTGTGAACTATGCAATAAATATGGACACCCCACCAATAACTGCCCATCTCTCCCCAAGCTGCACAATTTAATTCAACTCCCTCGAGCGACGACACCACCCACCGTTTCATCCAATTCACCTGATACTACCATTACATCCCCTATAGGAGGCAAAGTCTTACGAACCAAATTCACATGTGCCATTTGTTCAGAATATAGCCATTACACCCACCGTTTCCTTGTGCTACTTCACTTTGGGTAGACGCTAGCAGTCGTACACCAGATATTTTAGCAAGAACCCCTCCCATTTGCATTATCTCACACACATGTCACTGACATCCACTATGTCACGACCTCATTCAATGGACATATGTGATGTCCTTTCTCTCTATGCGAATCACTTTACCACTTCACATATCAATTTCCTACGATAATTGAATATAAGCGTCGTCAATTGGCCCTTATTCCCAATCCTACCATCACCCCATCTTTGGTAATGCCAGTAGTCCTCTCTAATCCCTCTCCAAATATGGTTTATATCTTTTCCCTCGAGCCTGAGGCACTTCTCACTCCTCCCTGGTTCATACATAGTCTCGAGGAGGATTTTCTCCCAAATCCCCCGAATTATTCCATTCATTTCCCCATGAAAATTTTACGCCTGACTACCATTTTCAACCCATAGTATCTTGATATTTGGTTTATGTCAAGTGAACGCACACAACCCACTTGCATTCTTCCCCCTACTTCTTCACCAGAATATAATCACATGATGACAATCACCAATGTTACTCCCCTGGGTCCCTTATATTCTTTACAGTTCCACTGCGATGAATACATCCTCGAGGAATTAACTACACCTGATTGCCCATGGGATCCACTCCATCACAGAGTGCTCTTTCTTTCAAATAAATTCTTTACGCTTCCCAAACAAAACCCCATATATGCAATTGAAGAAAAATATTTTATCCTCTCAAGGCATATAGAGTGGTTCAATAATCCTATCCCTACCCTGATGCTTTTGAAGAAGGAAACATGGTCAACATTTCCCCCACTGTCAAAATTGATATTTCCATCAAACCTAGAATCATAGAGGAAATCACCATCAGCACCGCATGCTCTCCCTAAGAACTCATAGCTTACAAAGCTCTCTTCCAGGAATATTGGGACATTTTTTCTTGGTCATACATAGAAATGCCTGGCCTTGATCCCTCTATTGTTGAACATCATATAGACACTTGGCCTGATATCATGCCTACACAACAAAATAAATGTCCATTACACCCATCCAAAGTGGCAGCCATCAAAGCCAAGATTGACAAATTACGCGCTGCAGGGTTCATATACGCCATCGTATATACGTCATGGATCTCCAACCCCGTCCCCATTAGCAAAAACCAGGGCACTATCTACATATGTAGAGACTTTCATGATCTTAATCATGCCTGTCCTAAAAGAAAATTTTCTAATGCCCTTTATCAACCAAGTTATTGATGATTGTGATGGCCATGAGGCTTTTTCCTTCATGGACGGTTTCTTTAGATACAACCAAATTCGGATTCACCCAGTCAATCAATACAAACCACATTCACTACCCCTTGGGGTACATTTGTGTATTGTGTCATGCCTTTTGGCCTCAAGAACACCGGTGCCACTTTTCAACATGCCATGACATACATATTTCATGATCTGGCTCAAATAATCCTCACCTACTTGGACAATCTCACCGCTCAATCCAAGAAATGCAATCAACATCTTGATGAATTATGCGTTTTCTTTCACAGGTGTCGTCAGTACAATATCCACTTGAACCCTCTCAAGTGCATATTCCACATCACTGTTGGACGCCTCCTTGGGTTCATTGTCTTCCAACATGGCATCATAGTGGACCCCCTCAAGTTCCAAGACATCACATAAATCCCCCCCCCTCAAAATTTACACCAGTTGCAAAGCTTATAAGGAAAAGATAACTTTTTACTCTGATTTGTCCCCGATTACGCCACTCGGGCACACGGTTTACTTCGCCTCTTACGTCATGATATCCCATTCCAATGGGATGAACATGCCCAAACTACTTTTGATGATCTCAAAGTGGCCATCTCCAATGCCCCATTGATTAGTCCACTTGACTATGACCATGACTATATCCTCCACTTATCGGCCTCAGTCATCTCTGTAGTAGGAGTTCTCTTCAAATTAGGGGACGATGATCGAGAGCATGTCATTTAATATATTAATAAAAACCTTTCAGGGCCATCCTTGAAATACAATCATGAAGAGAAACTGGCCCTTGCAGTTGTCTTCACAGTCTAGAAACTGTGCCATTGCATCCTGCTTCGAACTACCAAGGTCGTAGCAGATTCCAACCCCATGCAATACTTGCTTAGTCACCATAAAATTAATGGAAAATTTCCCCGATGGATCGTCATCCTTTAGGATTACAACCTCGAATTTTCAACACCCAAGAGAAATAAATCCCTCATCCTTGCCAAACTCATTACGACATTTCCTTCTAATACTACTAGCTCTCCCATCAATGCTGACTTCCCCAATGAACATCTCTTTTTCATCCCTTGTTTCAGGATAAATCTGTGAGTGTGGACACAAACCGATCTCCCTAGATCCACTTGGATCTAGAACAAAACAGGACAGAATAATACACTTTCCCTAGATCTAGCCTATTGAATGAACTAAGAGATGAGGATCATGGACATACCTTATGAACTCTTTTCTCATATCTCCGTTGTTCTAAGCTTCGCTCTGATGCTCTTGTCCCGTTCAGATCACAACAGTTCAAACCAATCGAAGTGAAGGCAGATCAATATATTCAATAACTAGTCTATACATATGATCAAGGAGTTATGTAATAAAGTGACATCATCTTTATGGGAAAGGGACATATTATTGTATTGAATTAATTGAAAGTGAAACTTACAACCTGAGCCTTGATGTCGTAGGTCTCCTTTTGATGGCTCCTATCTCTGACACACACACTTGCTCATGCATGAAGAAAATCAACCACTTGTGATGACCTTACTGTTGTCTCTTGCTGCTATAGCATCATTCCTCCATACAGTCTTGCACTAATTCTCTAATCAATCTCTAGCTAGCTTGATTCTTGTTTTGTTAACCCTTTCCATGAGAAATCTCCTCCAAATATAGGAGAAGATAGATTAGTTACTTGGATAGGAAATGATCCCAAGATATCTGGAATGCCAGCACCTAAATAACCATTCGAAGCCAACTCATGCTTCTAGAAGATTCCCTTCTAGAACGTTCGAGATTTCATCTTTTTCCTCCCTTTGGAACATGTTCGCACCCTGGCTATTAGTTACAGTGTGAACTATTCTCACCCCATCTTAATGCAGCCTGCAAGAATCAAGCATTCTCGCAGGCAGATATATAGGTAGCCTGCGAACATCCTTTAAAAGCATGATTTCTGGAAGAAGACAAATGTAACTTTTCTCAGGAAAGTGTTCTTAGTAAAGAGATTGATTTTCCATCATCATAACATCATCAAGACATCATCATAATGACCAAAATTGTGGATAACAGAATGTCCCCCAAAGTCTGAGAGTGGAACTAGTGACAGTCAATGGACTTTGTAAGCTGCATGTGTGTGTCGAGAACCAAGAGCACATCTAATCGAAAACCTGCAAACATCCAAGCATCAACAGAATATCATGTATACCAATTCCTGAGGTAGGCATTCGCATACGCAGATCATAGACTGGTGACATCATAAACAAAGTTCATGGCCACTAATCATACACTGTGGATCCACGCAGTCATAATATAGCACAGCCACCTGAATACACTGTGGATCTGTGCGACAAATTTTCAATCAAGACAACATAGTCACGAAATATACACAGTGGATCTATGTGTTGCAAATTATACATACTCCATCGCAACCTAGACCATAAAGACAAAATCAAAGGTCTTCAACCTCATCGGCCAAAGTACGAATCTAACCATGTGATTACATGTGTCGAAGTCGAACATGGTAGAAACCACTTGATTACCGGTCATTGATGTAACCGTTAACAAGTGCGAGGGAAATCACCATTGATGTCAATGACTCCCAAGGTACTACAGTACAATCCATCGACTGTGAATAAATGAGTTGATGTCGAACACTCGACAGAACCTTTTGATCAGGAGTCAATGATGTAAACCCACTGTTGAAAGCGAGGAAACTTGCCATTGAGGCATGCAAGCTCCAAGGTACTGAATAATTTCTAAGCCTCGATTTCAGATAATGTGCTGAGGTCGATGGAATAAGACTCGTCACAGGAGGGCCTTAATGTATTCCCCATCAGTGACACGAAATGAGTAACAGAGTTTGAAATTGAAACAAAGTATGTGACAATTGGACTTTGGACACAGGGAAGGCTGACATGGAATGAATGGATAACTGCAGATGGCCGACTCAAATAGAGGTTTTAGATAGACATCTCTTGAACACATGAATGACACGACTAATGATTTGGAAGCATTGACTCAAATACGACACATGGAAAGACCTCGTGATTAAATTGAATGAGAGACAAATGGATTTCCCAAACCGGCATCAAATGATGAATAGGGGGTGTCATGTTCAAGAGCGACACTTACTGCCAATTAACACAAAGATGAAACATATCCCTTTCCCAAATTTTCCCCCACCATTTCTGGCAAGTACCTCTTTATTTTTACGTAATCTTGAAGAGGATCACATATGCTTGTTGATATAAGTTCATCCTTCGGACGATTCCCTCGGAGTATTGTTAACGAACCCTAGGAAGGAGTGGTTCGGTCCCATCACGGGTCTGTCAATGTTTGTTTAACGAGTCCAAAGATAGTAAACTCGAAGGTTTTTCAAGATTATAGAGTTTGGAAAAACACTCAAAAGAGAACTCTCTCAGTTCATTTTTCGTACAACAGTCCAACGAGACCGAAAAAGGGTTAAACTATCGCTCGAAGGACGCGTAACTTCAAATACTTTAACGAGTGTGAAAGTAGCAAGATCGCTCGACAATCTTTTCATGTTTAGAGAGTCTGAAAAAAAGCTTAAAGATAACTCCAGGGGGGTTCATTTTTCATGTAACCACAGCAAGCCTGAAAAAGAGATAAAACGATGCTCGATCATGTTCTTATGTTTTTTTACAAGCGCAAGAATGGATAAAAAGCGCTTGAGGTTGGATGTCAAAATCATAACAAACAACCAAAATCACACCACACCAAGTAAAAATTTTGTCCATAACCATCCATACTTGCACCTGCCAATCATTTCACTCATTTTTACATTAGTGATTAGGGTTAAATAAAGAATAAACATAAAAAACCCACTTTTGATATAGTAAAACGTAATAAAATGAACAAATAACAGAAATTACCATACCATTTTCACATTTTACCATTTGAGTGCCAAAAAACCCTCATTTACCCTCTATCTTTGACGTCGAATTCCAGGAGCTACGGGAGACCATTTGATGTGCCGTCAACTATATTTTGGTAAGTGCCTCATCCTTTATCTTTTCATGGTTCAAAATTATGTTTTTATTGGTTAAAAGTCAAGTTTTAATTCAATTTTGTAAACCCTATGCACTTGGGAGCATTCTCGCAGGTGGACCATACGGGGCCTATGAGAATGACCCATTCTCGCAGGTGGGCCATGGGCCACCTACAAGAAGTTCGCACTGTGCAAAGCAGGCCACCTGCGAACAATGCAAAATCCAAAAATTTGTGTAGCATTTAGCCAATTGCAATAATTTTCTTCATGAATAAGATCACTCACTATGTTTGTGTGTTGTTTTTATGCAGGTTGCTAGTCACAATCATGGTTTTAGAGTGGCAGGAACGAGAGCATGAGGAGGATAATGCTAATGCGCAAAACAATCCTCCAACCATTGCTGCACTAAGAGACTGTAGTCTTTTAAAGTATTTCCGCATACCGGGCATGAGGGCCCAAGTTCGATTGTTTGAATACTTAGTCCGGATGTGGGATCTAGACCAACAAGTCTTCATCATGGGAGCCCATACATTGACCATTGATATCGAGGATATCTATTTATTGAATAGATTGTCCAGACGTGGATCATATGTTAGTTTATCTGGCAGCAGAAGAGGTGGGTTGAAAATGAGCGAGTATTGTAACCAGTATTGTGTACCTGAGGCAGAGAGACAGAAAGGTAAAGTGACCATTTGGGGAGTTACTGATATAACTCTTCGTACGATTCTTTTCACCATTGCACAGATGGAAAGAAGTGCGGCTCCACATATGGCTCTGCAGAGCTATTTTCAGTATGCCATCGAGTGTACTGAGCCTCGTGTCTTTAACTGGGCCGACGCAGTATTATGCAATCTCAAGAAATAGTTGAATAAGTATAGGCATGGAGACTTGAAACAATTTGGTTATGGGTCTTGGTTAGTGTCCTTCTTTCTGGAGAGAGTCTCAGTATTCCGTCTACAGGCTGAGTGGGATCTTCCTAGTCCCAGAGATCCGAGGATGTTACAATGGTGTCGGCTCATGGCCTGACATGTGGCAGGGCCCATTGTCAAATATGACAATGTTTTCTTTGACTGGTTAAAGACTCAGATGCTGATGGTGGATGACTATGCCTACGCCGGGCTGGATTTCAGAGGAGATCTAGATATTGCACTTCCTGAAGATGCACAGTGGGGAGACCTCGGTAAGAAGTACACCAATTTTATCTTTTAAATGTTTTTGTATTTTTTTTAACATATTTAAATGTTTTTGTTTTTATAGTTTTACCCGAAGACTAACACCAAAATCTTGTTGATAACACAGACGTTGGACCATACTGGCCTACTGGTAGCTCCCCTATCCAGAGACAAGGAGAGGCAGTAGTAGCAGTTCCACAATACGCAGAGGACTATATGACAGTGGAGAAGAACTTAGAGGGTCTGATGGCAGACGTTCCAGATATTCCTCTGGAGGAGATTCCACGACGCGATCAGCGTCACACTGTGGGAGTCTCTGCCTCTATGGGTCGTTTTCTCTGCAGAGTTGCTAGGACATTAGTGTGCTATCGTGAACATCATTGATGTCATTATGTAGAAGCCATGGGCTTCAATTTTGATATTTTGGTCTTCGGACACATTTTGTAAAAACAAACTTTGATCGTTATATATATACATGGGTTCTACCGGCTTACTTTACATTGTGTACATTTTAATGTGTTTGATTTATAAATGATTTAAATGCCTATCCAATACATAATTAGCTAAAGCATCTGTCAATGTATTAAGACATCTAGGAATGTGTTGATATTCAATATAATCAAAATGTCATTCCAAGAGGCGAATCCGCAAATATACCCTCAATAAATTAGGACTTCGAATAGAATATACGTTACTGAGCTGTAATACTACCAGCTGCGAGTCAAGTCGCACAACCAAATGATGAATTCCAAGAGAGATAGAATCCACCAATAATTCAACAACGACGCTATACTCTGCGATGTTGTTGGTTTCTCGGCCAAGACATATACCTCATAGAGATATGAGTTCGTTTGTTGGGGAATAAATTTCCCATGCAGCGGAAGCTAGGTTCCGAGTACTACGTCTAGCACCGTCGGCGAAGCCAATATAAGGTAGCAAGTACTCCGACATCTGGCAATCAAACACAACGTCACGTAAGGGTAGAAACCAGATAACATCAAAAGCAAAACTAACGTAACACACACATGCAGTATGATACATAAAATACAAGTACTTATGCACAAATGACTTATGCATAGTACTTCTTTAAGTACAACCCATTTCTGGGTTCACTCAAAGGTACACCATCATAATTCACCAGCTCATACGCTCCTTTTTCCAAAACTTTGCTAACAATGTAAGGCCCATGCCACATTGGTTCAAATTTCCCAGCTCCTAAGACATCTTTATCTTTTTTATATAGAAGAACAAGATCTCCTT
>CBVK0100043194.1:0-38353 GCA_900067695.1 Picea abies
CCATCGCAGATACTCCTCTGACCTCACACATTAGGGGGCATCTGTTAGAGCAAGATTTGCCTCATCCTATGCAATCTTGTAGAGAAGGCCTTATTCCATTTTCCTATGCAGACTTGTCTTCCCTATTACTAAAATCCAGAGACAAAAATAAAAAAAATTCCACTTGTACGCATCTTGCACCCTATACAACAAGCATATATGCAAGATTCTCCACTACAACCCACATACATCGGGATTTGTGCCAGAAAATCAAAATTAAATGTCGAGTTTCCATGTCACGACAAGAGATCTCTGATCCTTGGACTTCCATATACTGGAAACGTTTCGACTCGGCCCTTTAGTTGCATTTTGAAGGCTATAAAGAGGCCAATTCCGAGCTATGGAAAAGGAGAAAGAATTAAAGTTTGAAAGCAAAGTTACTTTGGAGAAATTATTTACCTCATATTGAGTCTGCATCCCTTTTTCCTTTAAGTCTGAACATAGTGTTCAGCCCCCAAGCTCTTCCCTTATTGATGGAGAACCTCACTGTCTCATTTCTATGAGCTTGCCTTTGGTGGAGGATTGAAGTGGTGGAGGTCCAAAAGGAAGGAACTTGGTTTCTCGGTTATGAGTTGTGCCAACACGGAAGTCTGTAATATTTTCACTTCTGCTGATAATTTATTAATAAAAATACTCTCTTCCCGTCCAATTGATGTCTTGCAAATATATGAATTATTATCCATTGGCATATTTGTTATGTATATTGATGGATTATGCTATCTAATGTGCTAATCTTTTATATTTCCACCATATGCTTGTTTTTTCTTTTTTGTTGAGAAATTGTTGTAGGTATATATAGCTTTGGGTCAAAGTGCTCAACGGTGGACATCATCGAACATCTAGATGAGGTAGGCCTATTTCTTATCTCCCTTTCACATTGGTTTATATAGAATATTGTTGGGATAGAGTTGATTTCTGCAGTCATTTTCATTTGTTGTGGTTCACCCTAGCCATGGAGAGATTTCCCTCGTAACTTAATCTAGAATACAGGTTGCAGTAGATGTAACTTAATATACTCTCGATACTTGCACACTTACTCATTTTATGCAGTGTGCACTCTTACATTTCTGCAGTTGCGAGCTGTGTGTGCCAAATGAGAACTAGCGTCCTATATTTATACTGCTCCTCCTTAGCTGCCTGGGTCGACTTCTCATTCTGGAGGCTAAAAAATAAATATTAAATATTTCCTTTAGCCGACTTGTATTCTAGGGTTATGTCCAATGCTTTAGGGTTTCTTCTTGCTTCTTGGAATATTCTATTCTTGTTAGGGTTACACGTTGAGGTTAATACCTCCTGCAACTACCATAATATCAACATCGTGCACCCTGTCTACCAATTATTCTGTGACTAGGTTTTTACCAAGCTCGTCTAATTGAGGTACTCAAATTCCTTTAATCAATTACTGTGTGGCTTTGTGTATTCTCGAGCATACTAAAATCGATTTAGTGACCTCTTTCTCTCCTCTTTTCTCTGTTTGTTGGAAGTGGTCTAGTGAATACATATTTTTCTTCCTCTCTAAGTTTGCCTCGAAAGTCCCCAATATGTCATCAACGAAGTTTCAAGTAACTCCTCTGATTTCATAGAAGGAGTTAACATGAACTCCTTCGATGAGATTGGAGGAGTAAAGGGAAATTTACCCTAACTATGTTGACCGTTATGGTGTTAGGACAAGTTCTTGCATGATGTTTGACACTAAGTCCCATAGTATTGATTTAAACTAAGCTTTGAAAAAAAGATTTAATAAAATGGCTTGTCAAGTAAGGTCAAGTTCACTTCACATCGATGTATCAGACTTATGGAAATGTTCAGGGATTACAATGGGTGAAGGTATTTTCGGTGAAAATAGCAGGTCCAGACCATGGAACAGATATCCGTGAATTCCTAGGAAGGGTTTCATGAGAGACAGAGATATTGACATTAGGATGGCATAGGTTTATGGTAATATGGATTCCAAGAAAATAATCGTAGCGGTTGTGGGGGGAGTTAGAGCTCCTAAGGGTAATAACTGGAAATAAAATAAATGAGAATAATCCTAACCCTAAATTTTAGGTGATGGATCATGAGATTAATTGAATGCTAGATGCCACATGGAAGGTTGTGATTGATCGAGGGTTCTTGGTTTGGAACTCGACACACTCTTGTTTTGAGGCTACCTTCTTATCCTTGGAACTTAGTCAGATAGAGAGAAAAAGGGGGAGAAATGTATTTATAATGTTAGGTGAAATCAACATTTAATCCGGGTGGGTTCCATTTAACATCGACAGAGTTGAGGTTAAGTCCTTCAATGTATATCATAGGATTTCGTGGGAATTTCTCTGATATGCATCAGAGAACTTAACATGAAGTGCATTGGTTCTATCAAAGTGGATGTAGGCAACTCCTCCGATAAAATTGAAAGAGTTGGAGACAACTCCTTCGATTTCATCGGAGGAGTTACAACTAACTTGTGCGATCGAAAGGTCTATTGGAGGAAAATAAAATAAATCAGTGTATCTTGTTGGTGGATTTAGGAGAAACTCCTCTGATGTACATCAGAGGAGTTGAAGGTAACTCCTCTGATGTGCATCAAAGGAGTTCTGAACAACTTGGATAAAAATCCCAAGGACTTGTTTGAGAGAATTTCTTAAGTGTTTTGTTTTTTAGAAATGTAATTTGAGGGAAGTGAAAATTCAAGGATGAGCTTGAGAGATAAGTGAATAAACTACTGGAGGAGATGATCAAATTAAAAAAAGTAAGGGAATCCATTTCTTGAAATAAATTTACAAATGAATTACAGGGGAAATGGAGGGTTGTATTGCCTGGCACAAAAAATGGCAACACATTGGGCGAAGCCTTGAATCTCTATAAGATGGTATCCACACATGTTTATGGGGAAGATTTCATTATCATGCACATCCAAAGAGAGAAATAATAGGTCCCATAACTTAGACTTTGACGAGATACATTTTGGACGATACAAAGAAGAGGTTAGGACCATACCTTAGACTAGATTTCCTTTCACTGATTTCTTATTCATATAATAAATGACCTAAGAGGAGGCGTAGGGAGTATTATGGAGGAAGAAATGTCAATAATGTTGAAAATGAAAGTTATGGTGCATTTCTCTGGTGTTACTGCACTGTCGGCGAGCATCCATAGCCCTGCCTGAGTCACCCCAGTGTCACAAGCCTTGCTTCACTGCCAGTGAGTGTCCATAGCCCCAAAAAAGATACTTACATGTTCCATGTGACATGGAGTGCCTTTCCCCAAGACTTTACCCTTTTATTAAATTTCATTCTCTTTTTTTTAGAGAGAGGTGCATGGGGGGATTCCAGTTATCCTTTAAAGGCACTGGGGATGACACCTATGATAGTGATATTTGCTAACTTGATTATAGATGAGAGAACTCCTTGAGTAATGGTCTCTGGAATAATACATATGTCTCTCCGAAATAATTTCCTTTTAGTTCACACAATATAATAATTTGTTCTTAGGTAAGGTCCATGGTTCTCTATGTCATTGTACCATTTTTGTATATTGATGATCTATGTTACTCTACTAGATCTAACTTGAGGTAGTGCATGGAAAATATATATGATTAAGATGGGATGTGTCTGGAATCCAGGTCACAGAGTTATAAGGATATTGACACCAAATGCACTACTATTTAGAAGCATAAACAAGACTACGCTATCAGGAATTTGAGAAACCCGAGATGGAAATTTTCAAGAAGAAAAAAAAAATAGCTGAAAATCGAACAAGCTTAAAAAATGTTGGAAAAAAAATGGAAAATGAAGTAGAAACTGAGTAGGAAATGAAAAATGAAAACCATATTTTTATTCATGTACAAAGGAGAAGCTTCCCTGAAGGCTGTCCGATGTAGTGCTTGATAATCAAGGCATTAATAGGAAGGAGGTTATCTTCCCCTTGAATATTTTGTAACTGATAGGTACCTTGGTCAATATTCTCTTTGATAACATAGGGCCCAAGCTATAATTGTTGGAATTTCAAATTTTCCCTTTATATTCATGTGGCTTGACCCATTTGAGGACTAAATCCCCAACTTGAAATTCTTTCTCACTAACATATTTCTTTTCAAACCAACGTTTAACGGTCTGTTTATGAGTCTCAAATTTTCATTTAGCTTTGACGCGACTTTCTTCTAAGATCAACAAGGTATTAATATGTAATTGAATGACGAGGCATTCTCTTCGTTGAGACCGTTGGGTGAGTTGTAGGGAAGGAAGGTAGATATTCAAGGGTAAAAAAACGTTTTCCCATAGACAATGAAATGCAGGGAAGTTCCTATGGAGGAATTAGGAGTGACACGATCAACCCAGAGGGTATTCGATAGAGCATTGTGCCAATTTCTATGGTGATGAACTATGATTTGTTTAAGGATCCATATTAGGTTCTTGTTTGTAAATTCAACTAAGCCATTACCTTGGGGATAATATTCGACTGAGTACTTCAAAAAAATTCCCTTTTCCAAGGAAAACTCATATAACTTCAAAGATGAAAAACAAGTTTTGTTATCAAACACTAGAGAGTTAGGAACTCCAAACCTTGTGATGATGTATTTTTCAAGAAAATTAATCACTACCTCTTCATTCACTTTGATCAACAATATTGATTCAATCTAATGTGTAAAATAATTGGTAGCAGTTAGGATATACTTGTGTTTCTTGGAGGAATGGGGATCAATCTCACTAATGATGTACATCCCCCACTGTTCAAATGGTTCTTCAATAGCAACAGGATGGAGCGAGGTAGAAACTTTTTATTCTCTTCCTACAACTTTCTGGCATGCTTCACAAATTTGTGAATATGCATGGGAATCTTTGAAAAGCGTGGGCCAATAGTATCCAACTCTTAACACTTTGTGAGCTATTGCATCTCCTGAAAAATGGCCTCCTACTGGTCCATCATGCATGTATTTAAGGACCTTATCAATGTATTTTTTTTCGAGGCACCAGAGGAGCACTCCATCATATTTCTTTCTATATAGGATGCCATGTAGCAACTGATATTATAGGGACTTTAATCCAAGTTCTCTCTTCTACTTAGCATTAAGGTGATCCGGGGTTGTTCCATGTTGAATGTAATATTTGAGATCATTATAATATGATCCTTCAATAGATGGAATGTAAGGAAACCATTGTGTATACATCGTTGGTTCCTCTTTCCATCCATCCTCTTCTTGATATTCATCACTAGTATCTTGTGTCACTAGTTTGCAAAGGCCTTGACCTTTCACGATGTTGGATGGTTTAAAATCTAGGTCATATTCTTATACGTTCATCATCCAATTACCTCGTCTCTCTCCTAGATCTCTTTGGATGAAAAGATATCTGACCTCTGGGTGAGGGATGCTAACTTTTGTGTGATTCTTCATAATATAAGGACTGACCTGTTTGATAGGTTTATGGACAACAAAATATTTCTTATCCACCGATGGATAGTTCAACTCAAAACCTTGTAGTCTTCTTCCGATCTCACTTCTACTTAGCATTAAGGTGATCCGGGGTTGTTCCATGTTGAATGTAATATTTGAGATCATTATAATATGATCCTTCAATAGATGGAATGTAAGGAAACCATTGTGTATACATCGTTGGTTCCTCTTTCCATCCATCCTCTTCTTGATATTCATCACTAGTATCTTGTGTCACTAGTTTGCAAAGGCCTTGACCTTTCACGATGTTGGATGGTTTAAAATCTAGGTCATATTCTTATACGTTCATCATCCAATTACCTCGTCTCTCTCCTAGATCTCTTTGGATGAAAAGATATCTGACCTCTGGGTGAGGGATGCTAACTTTTGTGTGATTCTTCATAATATAAGGACTGACCTGTTTGATAGGTTTATGGACAACAAAATATTTCTTATCCACCGATGGATAGTTCAACTCAAAACCTTGTAGTCTAGTGCTCATGAATGAAAATGTATATTAGTCTCCTTGCTCATCTTTTTATGTGAGCATTGTTGCAAGGGAATGATCAGACGCAAATGTGTATAGTAACAAATCCTTGGTGAAATATGGACTTCGTAGAGATGGGGAAACAACTATGGAGGATTTGATATTCTCTAATGCTTCCTTCTCTATTGGTGTCCATTTAAAATGAACACCTTTATTTATAATTCTTTGAAGTGGTTTAGAATTTTCGGCAAAATATGGAATGAATCTCATCACAAAATTGTTTTTTCCAAAAAAGGATTGCATTTATTTCTTACTATGTGGTGGAGGGATTTGCAGAATGGATTTTTTCCTTTCTGAATCCACCGAAATTCCATCTTTGGAAATCACATGCCCCAATAGTATTCCTTTTGAAAAAAAAATAGTCTTCTTGGGATTCAATGAGATCCCATATTTTCTACAATGTTCAAATATTTGTTTTAGATGTGTGGGGTGGTCTTCCTTATTCTTTGAATAAAAAGTGACAACGTTGAGATAAACCACCACACTTTGACCGATAAACCATTTGAAAGCAATATCCATTTCCATTTGAAAAGTATCTCCTGCATTCATTGACCCAAAGGGAATTCTCTTGTATGCATACGTCCCCCACTTGGTATGGAATGTGGTTTTTAATCGGTCAATTTCTGCTATGAGAACTTGGTTGTATACTAAAAACCCATCAAGCAAAGAAAACAACTCAGAACCGGAGACCAATTGCAAGATATGCTCCATAGAATGGAGATGATAGTCTTTTTTTTTGGAAGCATGATTCAGGTTCCAAAAATGTATGCATATCTTGATTTCTCCCAACTTCTTCCTAACATGCACCATGTTAGAAACCCAAGTTGAATGTCGAACTTTAAAAATGATTTGGTCATCTAACAGTTTCTTTAATTCCTTTTGGATAAGAAATTTGAGATTCAAATGTATCTTTCTGAGCTTTTGCTGGAATGGATTGACACCCTCTTTAATGGGAATCACATATTGTATTATCTAAGTATAATAAGTTTACAAATCATCGTAAGTCCAAGAAAAAAAATCACAATATCTCTTAAACAACTCTATAAATGTGTGTGTTTCTACCTATGAACAACAAGTACCTATATTGATGTACTTGGGATATTAATATGTTCCTAGATTAACTAGAAAGTTAATCATCATTGAATTTATTGTTTTCAGGTTGGCGAGCCTTATGAACTTCGATTGCATATCAAATAGTTTCTCTAGAGTTAGAACATTCTTCGGGACACAATTTTCCTTTACTTTTCATGTCTTATCCTGATAAGTCTATATTTCTTGTTGATGGGTTTCATCATCGATCACTACATCTTGAAAAGTGTCTGAACTAGTGAGAAAGTTGATAATTTGAAAATCATTATTGAATATTTGTCAGTTTGTGATGTTTTCTGGTATTGAGGGCCTGAAAATCATTTCAACTGAAAAACCATCATCATGAGGTATGAACCTAGATACCACATTGGCCAATATATCTGCATCTATATTTTGATTACGAGGTATAGAAGTGATATTGAATGTGTCGAAAGAGTAGAACAGATTCCATACCTCTTGTTGATATGCTTTGAGATGTGGTGAGAGGTAATGAATGGTATTTCTCAACTATCAAACGATTATTTCTGAGTCACCGAACACCTTGAGATACTTCATCTTAAGATCAATATCATTTTTCAGACCTTGGACTAAGGCTTCATATTCCATAGTGTTATTGGTGCATTCAATTTTTAAATGGTAGGATATGGGTGTCTTGCATTGTTCAGGATAAATTAACACACACCTTGCTCCATGTCCTTCTTGTGTCTTAGAGCCATCAAAGAACATAGACCACATGTTATAAATTTTTGTTTTGTTAGTTGAGATAAAACCTAAGTTAGTTGATATGTTAGAAGCATCATTATGTGTTCGTGGAAGGAGTTCAGATTGTAAATTTGGTTATACTTGAGATGTCTGCACTTCATAGCAGCCATGGTTAGTCTCAAAGAAATAATTGTCCAATACAAAATGTGAAAACATAATAGGTTTGTTATTACCTTCAAATTATGTTACCCTTTTTTTCATGTGAGCTTCACTGTTCACCCAAATTTGGTTTGATTTACCCTTATACGAAAGCCACAGGTGGGACCAATGGGTGGAAAAGTAACCTTGAAGTTTGGTGGACCAATATCTACTCAATAGAAAACCAAAACTTTCTTGTATGCCAACAACAACGATATTTATATTTTGATGCACTCTAGGATCAAATGAAATCCTAATTAAGACTTATTTGAGTTCTCCATTTACTTTAACATCTTTCCTATCCAAATGTATGATTCTAGTTTTAGTCATTTGTGAAACAACATTTATATTTTGGCAGACTGAAAAAGGTATAATGTTAGAGGACGCACCTAGATCTGCTAGACAATTATGCACATTGAAATTGAAAATTTCATAGGTGAGCAGAAAAGGTGGGACCTGTGACTTCGAGAATGCAACTATGCTTGTTGCATTTAAAACTGCCACAATTTATATCTTGTGTACTTCATGTAACTCATCATCTAGAAGAATATTGTTAATAGTAGCAACGATATTTTTCTTAGAATCATCGAGGTTGAAGGAATCATGTAGGAGTTCACGTTGTTGTGGTAATGAGAAGATATCAAATATGGAAATTGTTAGAAAAATAGGATCGTGGAGAAATAAAATAAAACAAATGCGGAAATAAAACAAAGAAGATATAAAATACAATAGAGACACAGACATACGTGGTTCACCCAATGTGGGCTACGTCCACCAGAGAAATTCCCACATCCTTCCCTTTTACTATCCAACAATATGAAGGGATACAAACTGCAGCTCAACCATTGTAAGTTCCTCTTCTTCCTCTCACAATCTCCTCTCTGAGCATGCAATAATCAAACACATACACAACCAAAATAAAATTCCCTCATAAAAGAGGGTTTCCTTCTAGGGTAAAAAAACATAAAATAACTTCTACTGTCAATTCTACGACCTTATAATGAACAACCCATATTGAATACAAAATTACAATATTTTACAAGGAAAATTTTCCCAAAATTTTGCTTCGGGAGAGTTGCCCCCACTTGGACCCTCTTGGTGACAGTTCAGGGGGGGAAATACCCCCCACACCCCCCGTTATGGAATGGGGTCCAACCAAGTCTGAAACAAACCTTTGAATCAGAAATATAAGCAATCTCCACAATCAACAATCTCCCACTTGGAGAATGATCACAACAACTCCATTTTTGTTGTACCTACTAGACTATACTCCACCTTGGACCTGGAAAATTTCTCATCTTCACCTTCATGCTTGAAGACCAACTGAAATTGAGAAGGAACTCATTTTCTCCCTGGTTAGTCCCTTTGTTAACATGTCTGCAGGATTTTGGCTAGTATGTATTTTTTTCAACTTCAAATTTCCATCTTCCAAGATAGATCGTATGAAATGGTACCTGAGTTGGACATGCTTATTATTCGAATAGAAGGATGAGTTATTTTCAATATGAATGGAACTCTCATTGTCACAATACACCCTTCTATTCTCCTGCTTCATTCCCAATTCCTCCATAAACCTCTGTAACCAAATCATCTCTTTACTAGCATATGTAGCAGCAACATACTTTGCTTTTGTTTTTGAAAGTGCAACAACATTTTGCAGTTTCAGAATCCAACTTAATTTTGTTCCACCTATAGTAAAAAACATAGCCCGTGGTGCTTCTCCTGCTATCTTTATCACCTACCATATCTGAATCAACATATCCTTGTAGAACAATGTCTAAACCTCCAAGACATAATGCATTAGTAACAGTACCTCTCAAATACATGAGAATCCACTTTACTGACTCCCAATGTTATTTACTTGGATTGTTCATATACCTTCTCACAACTCCCACTGCATGTGCAATATCTAGTCCTGTGCAAACCATCACATACATCAAATTGCCAACTGCTGATGAGTAAGGGACCCTGGACATGTAGTGTATCTCTTCTTGTATCTTGGGACACATTTCCTTAGTTAATTTGAAATGGCTTGCCAAATGTGTACTAAATGGTTTTTCATTCTTCATTCTAAACCTCTCTAACACCTTCTCTATGTACTCACTCTGAGACAATGCCAATTTGCGATTTTTCCTATCTCTCGTTATTCTCATACCAAGGATTTTTTTTGTAGAACCCAAATCATTCATTGCAAATGAATTAGCTAATTTCTTCTTGAGCACATTTATATCCTGCATATTAGACCCTGCAACAATAATATCATCTACATACAATTGAAAGATAATATAGATTCCATTTTATAGCATTTTAAAATAAACCCAATGATCAGAATGACATCTACTATAACCTTGTTCTGTCATAAACCTGTCAAACTTGAAATACCACTACCTTGGATATTTCTTTAGGACATACAAGCTCTTCTTCAACCTACATACCAAATTATCCTTTCCTTTCACCTCATACCCATGTGGCTGCTTCATATAAATCTCTTCCTCCAAATCCCCATGAAGAAAAATTGTTTTTACATATAACTGTTAAAGATGAAAATCTTCTACTGCCACAATACTTAAAATACTCCTAATTGAAGTCATTTTAAAAACAAGAGAAAATATTTCATCAAAATCTATACCTTTCTTTTGTGCAAACCCATTTACAACAAGTCTATCCTTATACTATTTTTTCCCTCCATCTTCTTCCTTCAACTTGTAAACCCATTTATTCTGCAATTCTCTTTTTTTTGTAGGAAACTGAACCAGGTCCCAATTCTGGTTATTTACCAAGGAATCCATTTCCTCTTTCATTCCTTTCTCCCACTTCCTTTTCGTGTCTACCTGGATTGCCTCTTCATAACTTTCTGGTTCACTAGAATAAGTCAACAATAAATAGTACATTGAAGGAGAGTATCATTCAGGGGGTCTACTTACCCTGGTAGATATTCTAACAACACCTATAGGAGTTTGAGGTACCTTTTTCTCCTGTTGTTGTACATTTTGATTTTCTGGTACCTTTAGAATTTATTTTTCAGTGATCTTGTCAAGCACTGTGTATTCTGGTTTTTCTTCTTCCTGTTTCCTTCCCTGCAACTGATATTTTTACATGACCTTTTCATTGAATATGAAATCTCTACTCCCAATGATTTCGCGATTTTCATAATCCCATAAGCGATAACCAAAATCATTAAATCGTATCCAATAAAGATACTCTTCTTGGATTTTTCCTCAAGATTTGTTATGTTTTCTTTATCAATATGGACAAATGCTTCACAATCGAAAGTCTTCAAAAAATAATAGTTTACCTTTTTACCTGTCCATGCCTCCTCTAGAATTCCACCATCCAAATATCTTGAAGGTCGTCTATTTGTTAAGTGCAACCCAACATGAAATCTCAAACTCCTTGCATGCTACATGATTGTCCTGTTCATCCTTTCTAACACACCATTTTCTTGTGGTGTTCCTGGAACTATCTTCTCTCTACGAATCCCATGGTATGAAAAATAATCATCAAACTCCTTTTTGCAATATTCACCTCCATTGTATGATTGGAGACACTTGAACCTTTTTCTTGTCTCATTCTCAACCAAAGCTTTCCATTTCTTAAAAGTATCAAAAACATCAGATTTTTGTCGCAATAAAAGTAACATAATAACGAGAGCCACCAAGAGATGATACCTGAGTTGGTCCACATACATTTGTATGCAAAATCTCTAACATTTCACTCTCCTTTTCTTTTCCGACTCTGATAAATCTGTCTCTCTTCTATTTTCCATAAACACAATGCTCACAGAAATCCAAATCAATTTTTTTCCATAAACACAATGCTCACAGAAATCCAAATCAATTTGTTTAAGATATATCAACAAATTTCTTTTGTGAAGTATCTGCATCCCCTTTTCACTCATGTGTCCAAGCCTATGATGCCACAGTGTTGTATCCACTCCCGTAGAAGCTAAAGAGATATAAGAATCAATATTACCATTACATAAATGCAATGTACATACCTTCTCTCCGTTTTCTATCACTAGTGATCGTTTGGTGACCTTCCACGCCTTATCTATAAATATATCTATACAAACTTCACTTGCCAACTTCCCTGTTGAAATTAGATTTTTTCTTAGATACGGTACATGTCTTACCTCTTTCAATAACCATTGGTTTTCATTCTTTTGCTTTATTTGTACCTTACCCATTCCAACAATTTTTCATGGTGCATCATCACCCAAATGAACCTGTCCNCAAATGAACCTGTCCAAAATCACCTTGAACATAATCTAGAAAATGTTTCTGATGGGGTGGCATGAAATGAAGACCCTGAATCTACTACCCAAGACTCATAAATATTATCTACAGAAATAATCAAATCATCTTGTAACACTTCGCCTCCTACATTTTCTTCTTGATTTTTCTCTTGTTGCCCATCTCTTTGTTTCTTTGGAGCTCTGCAGTTTTTCTTCAGATGACTTCTCTTCCCACAATTCCAGCACTATATCTGTCCTTGTATGGATTTGGATATTCCCTTCGTATAATTCCCATGGTTCCCTGAACCCTTTCCTCTATCCTTTTGTCTTCCCTTGTTCTCCATGTTTAACACATTACCTAATGTCTCACTGTGCTTTTCTGTCACATTTCCTCACTAAGGATAGCACCAACAACATCATAAAATTTTAGAGTGTTTGAACCAAAGACAAAGTTACTTACAACCATAACCAATCCATTCCATATTTCTGGCAATGAGCATAGGAATATAAAAGCACTAAACTCATAATCAAAGTCCACTTTTACAAAACTTAGCTGATTAGTAACTGTATTAAATTCATTAAAATGAAATGAAATAGACCCACCTTCTGAGATATTCATATTAAATAATATATTCATTAGAAATACCTTATTGGATGCTGAGGGTTTTCATACAGTTTATCCAATGCATCCATTATCTCCTTCATTTTCTTTTCTTTTGAAATATTGAAAGCCACCGACGCTGTCAGGCCGAGTTGTATCGTTCCTAGTGCCTTTCTGTCAAAAACCTCCCATTCTTCTTCCTTCATGGACATCGACTTATTTGCTATTCCACCCAATAGTAGGAATAGATCCTTCTTATATAAATAATCTTCCATATTCATCTTCCATAACTGGTAGTTTTGGACGTTAAATTTCTCGACCCTAAACTTTCCATCTTCCACCATTGCTCCTACTTGAAACAGGAACCCTCTTTTCCTTTGAGTTACCTTTTGCTCTGATACCAGTTGTTATAAAAATAGGATCGCGGAGCAATAAAATAAAACAAATGTGGAAATACAACAAATAAGATACACAATACAATAGGGACACAGATATATTTGGTTCACCCAATTTGGGCTACGTCCACCAGAGAAATTTCCAAGTCCTTCCCTTTTATTATCCAACAAAATGAAGGGATACATAGTACAAATCAATCGTTGTAACTTTATATTCTTCTTCTCACTGTCTCCTCTCTCACAATACAATAATCACACACATACAAATCCAAAATACAATTCCCTCATAAAAGAGGGTAGCATTCTAGGGAAAAAAACCTTCAAATAAATTCTACCATCAAATCTGCGACCTTACAATGAACGGTCTAGATTGACTACGAAATTACAATATTTTAAAAGGAAAAATTTCCCAAAATTTCACTTCGGGGGCGCCTCCCACCCCTGGACCTCCTTGGAAATAGTTGTGGGGGGGAAATCCCCCCCACACCGCCCATTAGATAATGGGGTCCAAGCAGGGATAAAACAAACCACTGAATCAGAAATATAATCAAGCTCCACAACCAACATAAATGTTGGTTTTCATATTCTTCATGTCTTCTATTTCATTATAGTCTAGGGCATGTGTGTTTAGGTTGCTCACTATTTGACTTGACTTAGGCTCACATGTTTTATTGTTTTTTACTGTTGCACTGAGCTTGATGTTGTTCCTAGTTGATTTATATGTACTCGGTTTGTCTGTGTTGGCTAGGCCAACTTTCCCTGATTTGCCATTGTTTTTTTCCCTAAGTTGGATCATTTTGTTTTGGGGTAGCAGGGGGAGGAATAATCTTCCTAGGAGGGATATTTTCTGTTGATATTATGGTAGCTGAGGGAGGTATTTACCTCCATGTGTAAACCTGATGAGAATAGAATATTTCGGGAAGCAAGAAGAAACCCTAATTAGTTGGCTAATAACCCTAGAAGACAAGTTGGCTCAAGAGGATAACTTGTATTAGGTTATTAGCCTCCAAGAGAAGAAGTCGACTAAAGGAAATATTATATACTAAGTAAATAGGAACCCAGAATGAGAAGTCGGCCCATGCAGCTTACCAGATTTAGTATAAATACAGGAGGTTAGTCTTTATTCTGGCAGGCATTCTTAGAACTGCAGAAGCAACACTTGTGCGCACTGCAGTTGGCCAATTTGTGCGCAAGTTTGGAGGAGAGTTGTCATTGTAGCTGCTGCAACTACTAGATTTCAGTTTTGTCTTGGACTATCTCTTGGTTATGGTTTGGAGTCTCTGATTAGCTCTTTCTTGGTGCACTATGCTTGGAGAAAGGTGTGCCACCCTTTGTTTGGCTATCTAGCCTAGGGTTTGCTTATGGAATGATTCTCTGTCAAGATTAAGGTGCTCGGGGGTGGCTTCGGCCTATGGTTGGGTGACAATAGTGATATTATCTATGGTTAAATAAGCACTTCCATTAGATTCTAACAGGTTATGGACCCACACCTCCTTCATTCAGTCTAACCACTGGAAGGGATCATAGCCATAAGGATACTAAGCTCATTGAAGAACTGATGCTAGGGTTTCTAGGAGGAGAAGTTACCAAAGCACTGCCACTAGGGTTACTAGCAGGTGCAGTTGCATAAACCCTAACCCTCTCGTTGAGGCACCTTAAGTCAAAGTATTGACCTAATTTTCAGATATATTAGTGCGTCCTAGCCTAGCGCATCTCCTGGTACTCTTAGCAAGCCAAGACGTCAAGTTTGAGTTTTTTGGTCAAATCTAGGGTTGACAAAGTCAAAGAAACCATGAATTACTCTATGAAGTCAGAAAGAAAGTTAGATGGGCCTTCTAACTTCAGAGCATGGAAGACAAGGATTGACCTCATCCTTGCTAAGAATAAAGTGTTGGATATCATGATAGGAAAGATTGTGGAACTAGAGTTTGAAGAAGGAAAAGAGAAGGAACCACATAACGCTGCAGTTATGGAGAAGTTAAAAGACAATGACATCAATTCCATGAGTATCATAGTGTACTCTATAAAATACCACTTGATACCCTACATCTCCCATCTTGACTCATCTAAGAAGATGTATGATGCCCTAAAAAACCTCTTCTCAGTCAGAAACATTGGACAAATAATGAGTCTGAAGAATGAGCTCTGCGACATGAAGATGAATGATGATGACAACATAACATCATACTTTGTGAGGATATATCATTTAAGAGATCATCTACAAGCTATTGAAGAGATCATCGCAGAGAAGGAACTGGTAAATATAGTACTCAACGGTCTTCCCAAGACATGGGATGCATTTGCCGCAAGCATGAACACAAGGAAGGAGTATCCTACATTCGAAGAACTTTGGACTTGCTGTGCACAAGAAGAATCAAGGATTAGTGAAAAAGAGAAACCTCAAAAGAAATACGATGATCAAGCCTTCATAGAAAGATTCAAGAATATTAGGAACAAAAGGAAGTTTGGTTCAAGGAAGAAGCCAAATCAAGAGAAAGATATGTCAGAAATACAATGCTTCAACTGTCGAAAGTATGGTCACTACAAGAATCATTGTCCCGAGCTTAATAAAAGGAAGGAGACACATGAAACATCAATTGCCAAAGAAAAGGAATCTTCAAAGAAGATTAAGTAGGATGAAACAAACTTCTTCTTCTAAGACAAGGTAAACAACACTCTTCATAGTTCTTGTACATACCATGTTTTTTGTACATATCTTGCATATCTATTTCTTAGAAGATAATATGTTCAAAGAGAAACTATACTTATGGAAGAACAACAAGATAAGGATTGCTACAAGTCAGACAATACACATGAAAGGATGAATTACATCAACAACCCCTAGAAACAATTCATGTGGAAGTTATTATCATAATCAATCTTGAAGAAACCTAGAAGAAGTAAAGACAGAAATAAGTCAACAATCAAGAGGATATTGGAAAAGGATTTGTGACACTTTTCAGAAGGCAATAGGGATGTAGACAAAAGTGTGGACTCTCCTAGATGGAGAGAGACAATTATATTATCAAAAGAAGAACATGTATTCATGCATGAAGCAAGGATTAGGAGGGAGATAATCCTAAATTATATGATCCATTGAATATGATGAAGTATCTATCCATGGTAGTAGGCATGAAAAGTAGCACGTGTTCAGTGTGACTTCAGAAGAAGTCTTCTTCGAAAGAAGCCTTAAAGTAATCCCTGATTGTCCATCCACATCCATGATCCGATGATGAAAGAATGAAGTTAGAGCATGGAATCTAGAGAAAACTCCATGAACTCAAGAGCTAAAGAGAAACACGAGGAAGAAAATAAAGATTCCAAGAGAGAAAGAAAAGACATAAAAACCAGTCATTGTATCGAGAATCACAAGGCTACCGGATTGATATGAACTCACTAAAAGAAATCAAGAAGATAAACTAAAAATTGTGATGAAGAACATTGTATGGAAGACTTATGAATGAAAGCATTGCAAGATCCATAACTAGACGTTCTCCTATATGGAGGGAGAAGACTATGATGATTGCTTGTAAACTAGACATACCTCTACATGAGGCAGTATATCGTCCGAAATATCCATAGGTTGGAGTTTACATGTAGAGAAACCTCAAAGGCTTTGAGGTATACCAGAAAGATTCCCTTGTATGTAGATGGAAGAAGATCTTATATGGATTCAAACAACTTGGTGCAAAGCCTTCAATACACACAAGAAGCATGGTGAAAAGATTTCTATAACATAGATATTGTATCAGAATGGTTACTCAGAAATCCAGGATGATGGATTGCTAATCCATGACAAAATCTCATAGATATGTTCCAATTTGAGCCTTGCCACGATGTTATGAGACAACAAGGAACAAAAGATAAATCCAACAATGATATACTACATTGATAAGAGCTATATGAAGCCTTCAAAGAAAAACAATGTTCCTGAAAGACCGAAGTACATTGAGATCAAGAATTACACTCTCCAGAGAAGAGAAAGTGGTTCTCCAATATATATCTCCACAAATGAAAAGAATAGCAAACATTTTTGTGAAGCCTCTATCCAAGATGAAAAAATTTGTGTACTCAAGCTGGAGCTCGTGGAGACGACTTCCTTATTGAAAAAGGAAGAGATGAATCCCAGGTTAGGAGGAAGCACTGATGTGTTATTGATTTATGGACAGTCTTTTTTCAAGTTCGAAAAATGGTCCAGGATGAGAAGTTCCTTTCCAGTTCGGAAAGTGGTTTGAGATTTCTGACGAACAGGCATTTTCCAGTTCGGAAAATGGTCCACATCGAACAATCATTTTCTTAATGAAAATGGTTCGATGGATTGTTGATGTACCATAGACAGTGATTCCCTTTGTGTTTAAGATAGGGAATGGTCTAGGAAAGTCTCTCTTCTTGACGGTCACTCTTAGTAGTGGTCAATAAGACTAGTCTGCCTCGCTGGACAGTCATTCTTTCAAAGATCACAGTTGTGATTAGTTTCAATGAATCGTTTGTTTTGGAGGTTGGTGCAGGAAAGTCATTTCCTTTGGAAATGGTCCGGACAGTCATTCCCTAGGGCAGATTCATTCTCTCCAGGTTACACTTTGTTTAGTGCCAGAGGAATGGCCTAGATAGGTGAATGGTCCAGGTTCAACAATCAGGGACATGCATTCCCTAGGGAAGGTTCATTCTCTCCAGGTTGCACTTTGTTTAGTGTCAGAGGAATGGCTCGGATAGGGAATGGTATAGGCTAAGAAATTGGGACAATTATTCTTCCTTTCTTGAGAAGAATAGTCCAGATAGCTCATCATTGATTTTTTTTCTTCTGAGGGCAGATGCTCTTCCAGATCTCACAGATGTGAGTGGAATAATGGCCCAAATGAATCAGTTTATATCATAACAATGTTTTTTGTGCAAGTTGATATTAGATGATATGATTGTTATGGATACTGTATGTTTCTGGACAGTAGATGTATACTATTGTGGTGGATGTGTTCCACTAATTGTGACTATATGTCACTGATCAAGTATCTGTGTGCTACTTGGCATGGTAGTGTACTACTGGATAGTATTTGTGTACTACTATGGATAGACATAGTTGTGTTCTATTGAATGAAATTGTTTCTATTGCCTTGAAGACTATCAATAGTGTTGGAAAATGTTTAATCAACTAGATGGATGATCAATGGACAAAGATTTCCCAGATGAAAAATGGTCTAGGACATTTATTCTTTTAGGACATATGTCCAGATTAGAAGAATGGTTCTTGTGTCACTCTGTGGAGTGAGTGACTTATCCAACATCATGTCTGATTACTCAAATGGAGTATGGCTTCAAGAGATGATCCAGTTGATAGTGGTGATGGTGCTCATGATCTAGTCATGAGATAGTCTATACAACTATGTTGATGCTACTGGGTGAATGGTATGTTTTTTCTCAAGACCATTACCTTCAATACCTCCCTAGCTAGGAGGGAGTGTTGATATTATGGTAGTTGCAGAAGGTATTTATCTCCACGCGTAAACCTGATGAGAATAGAATATTTCAAGAAGCAATAAGAAATCATAATTAGTTGGCTAATAACCCTAGAAAACAAGTCAGCTCAAGAGGATAACTTGTATTAGGTTATTAGCCTCCAAGAGAAGAAGTCGGCTAAAGGAAATATTATATACTAAGTAAATAGGCATCCAGAATGAGAAGTCGGCGGAGGCAGTTTTCCAAATTTAGTATAAATATAGGAGGTTAGTCTTTATTCTGGCAGGCATTCTCAGAACTGCAGAAGCAACACTTGTGCGCACTACAGTTGGCTAGTTTGTGCGCAATTTTGGAGGAGATTTGTCATTGCAGCTGATGTAGCTAGCAAATTTTGGTTTTGGCTTGGACTATTTCTTGGTTATGGTTTGGACTCTCTGATCAGCTCTTGCTTGGTGCGCTATCCATGGAGAAAGGTGCACCACCCTTTGTTTGGCTATCTAGTCTAGGGTTTTCTAGCAGAATGATTCTCTGTCAAGGTTAAGGTGCTCGGGGGTGGCTTCGACCTATGGTTGGGTGAAAATAGTGATATTGTCTATGGTTAAATGAGCACATCCATTAGATTCTAACATTTTCATATTTGGAAGAAGGGATGTCATGAGCTTGACCTTTGTTGTGTGAATGTAATTCCTGTGTGAAGCAACTTTGATTACTGATGTAACTTCCACAAATATCTCTTCTATCTTCTCATCATCTGAGTTTGGATACCAGCCCCAAAACGACATAGTGAACTCTAGGGGAACCTCTTCAATAGTATCAATTTGAGATTCTACATGGTGTTCATCATTTAAACCTTTTTTTTATCTAATAATTGGTTGATTAGTAGGGTCATGGAGTTGACCCATTGTGGGAAAGTTCGTTCTAGGTGATTTTGTTGGTGCTAAGAGAAGAAATTATCATTTTTGAAGCTGTCTAAATTTAAGTTCATCTGAGAGGGTTCAGGTGGTCTTGGTGGATTGTATTATCTCTTAAATAACATACGAAAGGTTTGAGGTTTTATGATCCTTCACCTACATTCTTCTTGAGATCTACGACTTTGTTTGATATCATTTTGACTACTTTCACCACATTGTCAATGTATTTTGGCTTGTTTTCGGGTGGTTTGGATAACAACAAAGGTTTATTTCCAGCTAATTTGATTTCCTCAGGATGTGAGTGATGATCATAAGAGGATAATTCTCTTTCCACAGTTTCATCTTCATCGAAATTAATGGCCAAGGTATTCATATTATCCCTCTTGACAAACATTCCTATGGAAGGGATCAAGGATGCCATATAATATTCAATGGCTAAGGACTGAGCAATATTTGTGTCATTAGTGAACTTAGTCGAGACATTGAAAATTTTGTGGTTGATGTATTTTACCTTTTCTCATTTGTCCATCTTAATGGCTCCTAATTCCTAGTATAAATATGCAGGTGTTTTCCTTTCCCCAAATTTTCTGATAAAAACCCTTTCAAACTCGTCCCAATTGGTTATATAACTAGGTGGAAAATGTAAATACCATGTACATTCTCTACTCGAGAAGGTGTAAGGAAATAATATGCAAACCATGTAGATGTTGGGAATTCAGTAGGCGAGTAGCTAGGAAGAAATTGTAGAAGTGGTCTTCTAGAAACCCAGATTTGTTTGGATCAAATTTGGGAAGGATATTGTCTGATTTCCTGAGAATTTCATGTAATGGTTCAGCTAAATTTAAGGCACCTTGGGATTTTTTAATATGCAAGGTTTACACATGAATTTCATTCCATTTTATCATTTAACTTAAACCATAAACAATTATGTTGCAACAACCAAGATCACAAGAAGAAACACTATGCACAAGTACACAAGAAGTATACTAGGAAACCCTTCTCAACAAGGGAAGAAAACCCAACCAATCCTTTGCTATATTCTTCAAGAGAAAGACCTTCACCACCAAGAAAACCTAGTACAAAAAAGGGTGCTTGAAAACCCTAGAATACTAGCCCCCAGGAGAGGTGTGCACTTTTCCCAAGAATATGTACTTGCTGAAATTTCCAAACTCACACAAAAGATATGATTCCTTAATGGGGAATTTACCTTTACTTATATTAGACTTGACCTGTCAACAAAAGTATCTATTGACACAACAGTTTCGACCTCTCTAACTCACAATATTATTAATAATAACCAGATTAATTATATTTTACATTAATTATCAATTACTTTAAGGTGTGGCCGACCTATACCCTTTACATTACAATTAGGGTTACATGCAGGTCTGACTCTTGAACAATATAGAAAGAGATATCATACACCCACTAGTGCTTAGCCACTAGGAGCACATCCATAGGGATGTACATATATCTATCTCACTGCGTCTCACAGGAGAACCACACTCACTAGTGCTCAACCACTACGATCACGTTCACTTGTGCTCATCCACAGGAACGTCCACTCAATAGATATTCTTTCCCACTGCATTACACAAGAGAGTCAACTGTAGTTCATCAACTCAACTCTCTGCTCAGAGGAGGATAATACATCGTCTTCATCTATGTCTCATAAAAATGCACCTAGCTCATGGGAATTCACTCGTTCACCTTGTGCTTAGCCACATGCACGTCCAACTCAACAGATCTCCTTTCTCACTGTGTTACACAGGAGAAACATCTGGAGTTTCATCATCTGAACTCTCTGCTCAAAGGAGGATAATACATTGTCTTCATTTCTGTCTCATAACGATGCACCCAAATCATGGGAATTCACATGTTCACCTTGTGCTCAGCCACATGGACGTCTAACTCAACAGATCTACTTTATCACTGTGTTACACAGGAGAATCATCGAGAGTTCTTCTCAACTCTATGTAAGGAGGAGGTCATCACTACCTTCTAGTTCTGTCTCAGATAGGAACCACACGCCCATATCAGGGGCTCTCTCTTGGGTCGACTCAATCAGTATGTGTCTTGGAGAATGTCTCACGCAACTATAATCATCAACACTCCCTCTCAGCTAGGGAGGAATTCTTCATCAAGCCAAGTCTCACATAAAAGTACTTCAAACTTTGTCATGGCTGTAGTCATCAAGACTCCCTCTCAACTAGGGAGGTATTCTTCACCAAGCCAATTTGGTGAAGATGTTTGCAATCTGCTCATGTGTAGGAAGGTATAGAACGTGTGTTGTTTTCCTATGCATCATGTCTCTGATATAGTGATATTTTCTCTCAAAGTGTTTTGATCTATCATGAAACAACGAGTTCTCAAAGAGATTTACACATACCTTTCGTTATGATCATAGAGTCTATCTCATGATCTAGTAAATCTGTCAGAAGCTTGTGAAGCCACACTGCTTTTCACACTCAATGCTATATACTCTGCTTCTGTGGTATTCAAGGCCACATAGCTTTGTTTCCTGTTGCACCAGGAAACCATGACAACCTTCATGGTAAAATACCAATCATATTTTCTCTTTTGGTCCACTGTACTCTCTGCTTAATCTGTATCAGCATACCCTGGAAACTCAAGTTCACACTGTAGGCATATCTCAGGCCATATCCAACTGTGCCTCGTAGATATCTCAATACATTATTTACTACTATCCAGTGAGTCTGTCTCGACTGAATCATGTATTAACTAATCACATTCACTGCATAGCATAAATCAGGTATGGTGTTAACCAGTTACATCAATGATCCAATCAGTTGTGGATCAATCTCATCTGAATCATCATCATTCATTTTCTTCAAATCCATCAGGACGGTTTTTTTATTTTGTCATACTGAACTTCTTTAATATTCACACTGTATGTTTTCCTTGAATCAGAAAAATCTCATCGGTCCTCTGTCATATTTCTTGTCCCAAGAATTAGTGCATCATACTCAGATCCTTCATCTTGAAATCAGAACTCAAAGCTTACTTATATCCAACAACAAGACTTTATGAATAATTCATCAAAATCAGGCTCTCATCACCAACACTATAATAATATAGGTTTGGATCATAAACACTCTTGTTGAAACCCAAACTCATCAAGAATCCATCCATATGATATAGTTTCCAACTCATGGATAATAGTATGGATGGAAGTGTATCAGGCTTATTGGATCAATTGTCTAATCATAGAAAACTCCCTCTGGTTGTGAGAAACCTCTGGCTATATATATCACTTTGTATTTATCGACACTTCCATCAACTCCATGCTTGATCTTATAGATCCACTTGGAATTCATCACAGACTTGCCTTCTAGTCTTTGAACAATATATTATATATCATTCTTTTAAGATATACTGGTATTCTTCTGTTATGGCATATTTCCATACATGTTCTCATGTTGCTTCTCTATGACAAGAAAGCTCAAAATCAATGATGTGGCTCATGGATGAAGAGTAGCTTGAAAAATATCTTTGTTCTCTCGGGATGTGCCTTGAGAGGCTTGTATGCTTCTCTGCCTCATGCAGAGTGAGCCTAGGCAAGAATTTTATGCCCTACTGCAATATCTCTCAACATATCAACTGGAGCAACTGGATCAACTGGAATAATGTTTGTCTCCCTCTGAACTATTGAAGGGGGAGAAGGTACTGTCTCACTATCAATCTCCATCTAAGATTCTCTGGATCTTTGAAAGGCTATTTCTTCTTCAAGGGAAACATCTCTGCTTGTTTCAATATGTCTCTGACCAGGGATGTTGATTTGGAATGTCTTCAAAGATTCATTGTTATCCCATAAATGTATCATTTCTCCCTAAAGGGTCTAGCTTAGAGTTCTTCTCTTTGGGTACATGAAAATACATTGGGCACCCAAATATCCTAAAGTGTTCAATCTCAGGCTTCACTCTGATGAAGGCTTCTTTGGGAGTTATGTTTTTCAAATTCTGGTGAAGAATCTTGTTATGAACATATATTGTGTGATGCATGCTTCTGCCCATAGAATCATAAAAATATTTTGATCATGCATTATTGCATTGGTTTCCTAAATTATGGTTCTATTCTTCCTCTTTCTCAAATAGTTTTGACTCCCTCTGAGTCAAGTGACTCCCTCTGAAGGATAAACATCTTAATTCGTTGTTAACCTTCCTAGATCAAGAAAACAAGAGGAACCAAAACATGAATATCTCCTAAAGGAGAATAATGAGTGCATCTCTAGAATATATTTTTTTTAAGGATTATTGTCACAACTACAACACCTACTTGTAATGTAGAAAACTTTATAAATATAGGTTAGAGGAATGACAATTACAACAATCAAACCTGGAGTCTTCACTTCCAGTGTGTTGTTCCTCTGAATTCACTAAGATCCTTCTATATCCATGAATTCAACAAAAGGTTCCTTCCTCTTGATCCATGACTTCTGAGAGTCTTTGGAGGTGCGCTGGAAGAGGTTGTACTCTCCTATGCCAGAATTATCCCCAACGTTCAAGTATTAAGGGCTGAAACACCTCAGAAAGGAGGGTCATATGAATTTTCTGGAAACCCTAGGAGGGTCGTATGGTTTAGCAGAAAAGAGAGGAGATTGATATATGCTTGTGCAATGGGTTCTTCAAGACCTATTCTATGAACCATGTTGATTTTTCAATATGAAAGGTTTAAGAAAGAAGTTCATTCCATTTTAGCATTTAACTTAAACCATAAACAATTATGTTGTAGAAACCAAGATCACAAGAAGAAACACCATGCAAAAGTACACAAGAAGTATCTTGGGAAACCCTTCTCAACAAGGGAAGAAAAACCAACCAATCCTTTGCTATATTCTTCAAGAGAAATACCTTCACCACCAAGAAAACCTAGCACACAAAAGGGTGCTTGAAATCCCTAGAAGACTAGCACCCAAGAGAGGTGTTCACTTTTCCCAAGAAGATGTACTTGCTGAAATTTCCAAACTCACACAATAGATATGATTCATCAATGGGGAATTTACCTTTGCTTATATTAGACTTGACCTGTCAAAAAAAGTGTCTATTGGAACAATAGGGTCGACCTCTCTAAATAAAAATATAATTAATAATAACCAGTTTAATTATCTTTTACATTAGCTATCAATTACTTTAAGGTGGGGCTGACCTATACCCTTTACATTACAATTAGGGTTATAGGAAGGTCTGACTCTTGAAAAATACAACAAGGGATATCATACACCCACTAGTACTCAACCACTAGGGGAAAATCCACATGGATGTCCATATCTCTATCTCACTACATCTCACATGAGAACCAAACTCACTAGTGCTCAACCAATAGGATCACGTTCACCTGTGCTCATCCACAGGCATGTCCACTCAACATATATTCTTTCCCACTGCATTACACAGGAGAGTCATATGGAGTTCATCATCTCAACTCTCTTCTCAGAGGAGGCTAATACATTGTCTTCATATCTGTCTCATAACAATTCACCCAGCTCATGGGAATTCACACGTTACCTTGTGCTTAGCCACATGCACGTCCAACTCAATAGATCTCCTTTCTCACTGCATTACACAGGATAATCATTTGGAGTTTCATCATCTCAACTCTCTGCTCAGAGGAGTCTAATACATCATCTTCATTTCTTTCTCATAATGATGCACCCATATCATGGGAATTCACACGTTCACCTTATGCTCAGCCACAGGCACATCTAACTCAACAGATCTCCTTTCTCACTGCGTTACACATGAGAATCATCTGGAGTTCTTATCAACTCTCTATAAGGGGGAGGTCACCACTACATTCCAGTTCTGTCTCAGATAGGAACCACACACCCATCTCAAGGGCTCTCTCTCAGGCCGCCTCAATCAGTCTATGTCCTGGAGAATGTCTCATGCAATTGTAATCATCAACAGGGACATCCATCATGGGATTACTATTATTTGTTCTCTATGTTCAACCATGATCTATTTTAAATTGATTTTCAGTTTTTCTCTTTTAAGGTTATTCTCAGGTTCGACAAGGGTATGTGCGATTTGACTCAAGGGTACCGAGACTTCATGTAGAGTGGTTTCAATAAGTTTGTCTACGAATTCAACGTAGATATCAGGATGTGTATTAGGTCTTTGCACATGGGTTGCTTTCCTTCTCAGAAGTTGAGAGGTTGTTGGAAAATTACCAAGTAGCTTTGCGTATGCACGTGTCATACACCAATTTTCAGAGAAATCATCTTGTGGTACTTGGTACCAAGTCTTAGAATATGTTTCAAGACTACCCGAGGCACTTCTGAAATTGGGATTTGAGTCTTCGCAGGTAATTTTCTGTTTATAATCAATGTGAGGGAACATAGTGGGATTGGGTTTATTTTCTTAAGATCAATTTTAGTTGTGTAGTTCATTTATGTAATCCATAAAAATTTACCTCCTTCTAGTGTCAGTTATGTTGATGGGTCATAATTTTCCCGACAATAGTAAGGGGTAATCTCCAGTACACAGTCCCAACTAGACTATGCACCATTTAGTTTAGGAGCCCGATCTAAAATTTGGCTCGGCTGCCATTGCTATTTTTGGGTTTTTACCAGTTTCGGTCCCATCTACCGCTGAAGATGGACGATGAATGGATATGCAATGCAAATGATTCTTTCCTCTTTATCCTAATTTTGTTGACACAACATCCTAATATTTTCCTCATTTTCACTCATGAATGTGGTGTAAACTGTACCAGTAGCTATGGGATTCTCCCTAACATCCCCTGTTACAATAACTTGTGTTAGGACTGAGACTGGCATCCCTTGAGTTGTTGGCACTTTCTTCACTTATTCTTGCACGATATTCTCAGTATTGTTGTCATAAGTGAAGCTTCTCAAATTTGGGACTTTACTTGGCTATAATGAAGCCCAAAACATAAGTATTAGATTTCCGAATGGTGCCTTTGTGCTGGTGTCTGTTATTGACACTTATTGGATATCAATATCCATTGGTTGAGTGCCATCATTTCTCATCTCAACACTTTTATTCCATCTCTCTTCATCATCCTCTTTATTTTTCGCTTCCTTGGATGCTTTTTCTACAACTTCTTTTGCTTTTGCTGCTTCCTCTTTCCACTCTATCTCCTTTTGTGTTGCTACTTTTTCTTCCACCTCGGCCTTAGATTTATCTTCTTCTATCTTTCGCTTTTTCTTGGAAACATCATTCTTTTTCTTGTGAATCTTTTATTTTCTTCTTATTTTCTTGTCTTTTGGTGTTTCTTCTTCTCCTTCTACTAATCCCAAGTGTACATAGGCGGAGGTGGGGTATGATCTTCCCAATGCTTCTTTTGCTACATTTTTTAGGGCTTCTTCTTTTTCTCTTTCTTCATTTGAAATTATCCCTATAGGTTGATGTTGTATCTGTAGGATAACATCATTGTAGGTGCATGCATTTAGATGCACTTATTCTTCTTCCAAAACGTCTATTTTGTACTCTCGAGGAAAGCCCACTTTATTGAAATGGTCTCTTACGACTCCTTTAGGGTCGTTTCTTCTAAATCTTTCCTCGCCAAAATGATATGAGAGTAATATATATACTTCATCCTATGATTGAATGGTGTTGGAAAACAAGTAGATCCAAACGTATAGTGGAAGAGGCAACCATATTGCTTTCTTCCCTCAGTAGAGCATTCCTCCTAGTCCATGTATTATTGTCTGATATGCAACTTCTTAGAGTACTAGTTTATCTGGTACAAACCGAGGGAGAATATGGGGAAGTTTAGTGGAACCATACACTCTAATATAGGTAGCATTCTTCATAAGGTACCGATACCCAATCCTGTTTATGGCTACGATAGCTCTTCCAGTCATGCATGGGGTTGTCTTGCAGAGTATGAATTCATACAGAGGGGCCCATAAATGTTCGCAGATATTCTGATATTTTTTTTCTGCATTTTTTCTCCCATAGCACTTTGCAATAAACATGAATGGGCTTGTTAGAGGGTTTACATTTCCATCCCATGTTTTCGTATTGGTGGGCGATGCACATGATATCCAAGAGGTAGGAATACATGTGGAAACTTGGAAAATTTCTCGGCTGAGCTCCTACCACTACAGTTATAACAACTGTTAGGTTGGCTGCCAGGATATCATCCAATTGAATGAAAATCCTTCATCTGCATAGTAGTATATTAGAGACATGTAATACAAGGGAAATTGAGTAGTGTCTGGTTTGCCATATAAACTACACAAAATAGCTACCATATATTGATATGGCTTCCTTAAAATGCTCATGGGGTGTTCTCCCTTGGGTATATGCCTGGACTGCTTGTATTCCTTGTACAATTTGGGGAATAGGTCTTTGGGTGTGTATTCAAACTCATTGAGGAGTTCGTTATGCATATTTTTAATCCCCTTCCCAATGTGATAGAATTTTTCTATGTATTTTGCTAGCTATGCAGGCTGCTACCCTGAATATTCCATATTTTTTTATGTTCTTAAATATTTTTAGCTCATCTTGGTCCTCGACGTCGGTGGATAACTATTTCTTTTTGAACATCTGGTATACATTTCCCCATTTGAGTGTTTCTCCTCCCTTCTCTAGAAGTCCAAAGGTGTCATCATACATAGGTCCAACCACTTCTGGTTTATCTTCATCTTGTGGGTTGTTGGAAGAGGCTTTGGTATTTGGCACTTTACTCATTGCCCTTTTCTTAGGAGACATGTTTGAGCCTACAAAGTAACAAAAGGAGATAATTTGAGAGAAAATACTATAACCAATGCATGCATTTGAATGAATTTTCTTTTGAAATAATTTTCTTAAGTATTTCAGAGTCCATACTTGAGGAATTATTGGTGTTAATGTTGGGTGGAGAGTCATCATTTGAGGATGATAAGATAATGACAGACATTGTAAGCAATCAGGTGAAGATTGAGGGAGAAAATAACTCAAAATGTGCCCAGAAGGTAAAATCATAGGCTTTGATGTTAACTCCTTCAATGCAAATAAGAGGAGTTGTTAACAAGTGCTTTGATGACCATCATCATAGTTGGTATTAAAGGCTCTGAAGACCATAGGTATAGTTGATGAGAAGTTTGTCGAGTTAAAGAAAATTGGTGAAGTTAAGATCAACTCCTCCGATGTGAATCCGAGGATTTGTTGGCAAGTGTTTTAATGTACATTGCCAAGGTTACCTCGAAAGTCCCCGATATGTAATCAATAAAGTTCTGGGTAACTTCTCTGATCACATCGGAGGAGTTAATACGAACTCCTACGATGCAATTGGAGGAGTTAATATGAACTCCTACGATGCGATTGGAGGAGTAAAGGGAAATTTACCCTAACTATGTCGACAATGATGGTGTTAAGACGATTCCTTGCATGGTGTTTGACACTACGTCATGTAGTATTGATTTAGACTACTCTCTGAAACAAAGATTGAATCGAATGGCTTGTCGAGTAAGGTTGCATTCACTTCACATTGATGTTCCAGACTTGGGGAACATTAAGGGATTAAGGGATTACAATGGGTGAAGGTATTTCTGGTGGCAATAGAAAGTCCAGACCATGGCACATATATCTGTGAATGCTTAGGAAGGGTTTCGTGAGAGACGAAGATCTTGACAGAAGGATGGAATAGGGTTATGGTAGTAGGGATTCCAAGTAGATAATCGTAGTGGTTGTGGGGGGAGTTAGAGCTCCTAAGGGTAATAACTGGAAACAAAAGAAACAAAATAACCCTAACCCTAAATTGTAGGTGGTGGATCGATGGATTACTTGACTGCCAGATTCCATATGGGTGGTCATGATCGATCGAGGGTGCTTGGGTTGGAACTCAATGTGATATTGTTTTTGGGATACCTTCTTATCCTTATAACTCGATGAGATAGAGAGAAAAAGGGGGAGATATGTATTTATAATGTTAGGTGAAATCAACATTTAATGTGGGTGGGTACCTTTTAACATCAGTGGAGTTGAGGTTAAGTCCTCTGATGTATATCAGAGGAATTCATGGGAATTCCTTCGATATACATCGAAGAACTTAATGCAAAGTGTGATATTTTTATCGAAGAAGATGGAAGAAACTCCTTCTCTGAAATCGGAATAGTTGCAGATGACTCCTCCAATTTCATCGAAGGAGTTACAACTAACTTGTGAGATCTAAATTTCTATTAGAGGAAAAGAAAAGAATTCACAATAGCTCATCAATGGAGTCAGGAGAAACTCCTACGATGTACATTATTGAAGGTAACTCCTCCAATGTGCATCGTAGGAGTTCCAGACAACTTGGTTGAAAATACCAAGGACCTTTTTCAGAGAATTTATTAAGTGTTTTCTTTTTGATAAATGTGATTTGAGGGAAGTGAAAATTGAAGGATGAGCTTAAGAGCTAAGTAAAGAAACAACTGGAGGATCTTATCAAAGTTAAAAATTTAAGGGGCTCCATTTATTGAAATAAATTTACAAATGAAGTATAGGGGCAATGGAGAGTTGTAGTTCCTAGCACAACAAGACCATCGTCTCTTATGGATTCATTGCCCCAACTGGGGGGTGACTTGTTGTTGAGAACTAGAAAAGCACATTTCTGGTTGAAAGGAATGTTCTTCCTCTACAATGGGTTGCATATTTCATAAGATAAGTGTTCTTATTTGTTGTGTTTATTTATGTTAAATGCTAATATAGATGCTTTTCATTTTACTTTGAGTTATCATGTTTATTGTTTCTTACTCTGAAGTAGAATGATGCATTCAAATCTCTATTTATATGGTTGAATGTTGTTGAATGAGGTTATTTGTTTCTATGCATGGTTAAGTAATTACATTTATTATTTTAATTAGTATGGAAAATTGCATGAGTTTGAGTGTCATGTTGTGTCATTTCCACATCTAAAATTTGCATCATAAAATTTCATTTGGTCATTTTAGTAGTGGAAAGACACAACTTGGGGTTGGGTGCATTACAATATGTACCTACAGTGCTAATCACTCCAAGCTGCAAAATTTTATCTTGCTCTTTAATCAAAGAATCTCAAAATGACTCAAGAGTAGGTTCTTTATAAGCACTCCCTAGATATTCTCTAGTGGTAGAAAAGGTGGATACAAAGGCAGAATATGCACTACCAAGATTAACAAGAATAACATAGATGAATCAAACACCCTTTATATCTATGTTACATTTTATACATAAAAGTATAAGTGTTTTGAACTTAGATAAATAACCTTTAATGCAAGGAATATCATTGGGACTTAAAGTCATTAATTGATTTTCAATCTAGTGGGATGGAATCACACAGTGTTGACCAAACATAGCTTCAATATTTTCCCAAGATTTCTCTAGGCCATCAATTCCTTGAAGGTGAAACCGTAAGTAAGGAAATATGACATTCTGATTAGTCCACGTGCTTCATCGTTATTATTATCCCATTTGGATATCTTTTCATCATCATAGGGTTTTTTTTTCTTTTTTTGAACGTAATCCGATACAATCCTTTACTTCTTAGTACATCCTCCATATGGGATTTCCATGAGAAGTAATTAGTAATGGTATGAAAAGATCACTTGGAGAATCCATATTAAAATATGTAGATAATATAGATTCAAAAGATGAAACTAATGGTATGAATGAAAATCTCTTGAAAAAATAGGTTGTTTAAAACAACAACACTGAGAACGGACTTCGGATGTGAAAGTGTTACGAGGGAAAAACTCTCTATGGTCAAGGGTAAACCACAACAGACAAGTATGACTGCAGAAATCAACTCAATTCCATTGTATGCTATATAAAATAATGTGCAATATAAGAAAGAGGCCTACCTCGATCCAACGTTTTATGATGTTCCACTGTTGAGCACTTCGACCCAAAGCTTTGTACCTGCAACAAGTTCTCAACAAACAAGCAGAGCAAGTACATATTGATAATATAAAGGGGTTAGCACATTAGTTAACATAATCCATAAATAAACATTACAAACATGCCCATGGATAATAATCATATATTTGCACGATACCAATAGGATAGGAAAGGAGTATTTCTATTAATAATTGATTAGCAAAAGTGACGATATTATAGACTTTTGTGTCGGGACGGTTTGAAACCAAGAAACCAAGTTCCTTCCAACTGGGCCTCCACCACTTCAATCCTCCACCAAAGGAAAGCTAATAGGAGAGAGATAATGAGGTTCTCTCAACAATAAAGAAAGAGCTTGGGGGTTGAACACTATGTTCAAATTTGAGGGACAAAGGGATGCTGACTCAATATGAAGTAATTTCTCCAGAGTAACTTTGCTCTCAAAGTTGAATGCTTTCTCCTCTTTTCCATAGCTCGGAATTGTGCTTTTATAGTCTTCAAAATGCAACTGAAGGGCCGATTCAGAATGTTTCCAATATGTGGAAGGCCAAGGATTAGAGATATCCTATCGTGACATGGAAACCTGACTCCATTTTTGTATTTTCTGGCACAAATCCTGATGTACGCAGGCTGCGTATACGCATGCTGTATAACAGATAAGGCACGTATATGTGGAAAAATGTGTATTTTTGGCTCTGGATTCATCAAAAAGGGATGACAAGTCTGCATAGGGAAATGGAAAAAGGCCCTCTGTGCAAGATAGCAATGGTGAGGCAAATCTTTCTATAACAAAAATTTATGCTATTTTTAAGAAAAAGGCATAAACAATAACCAAAGAGCCATGTGGCAAGTAAACGTTGCTCCACATTGTTGGATCCCAAATTAATTTTCTGTAGTTTCCACTAGAAATGTACTCATTCATTTTTTTTTCATAATCTTCTTTGTACATTGATTTAAATTATAGTACAATTGAAGATGATTCATTGTAGTAGAAATATAAAAACTAGTTTCCTATTACATCTATTGAAAGAGGTAATAAAAACTAGCTTCGTTATGGATGAACAATCCATAAGTCACAAGGATTGATATATGAGAAAGGTAATATTAATATTGGGAAGCAAGAGAGACATGGCATGACATTTACTGCAATATCTAGAGTTAAAGATTTGAATGGTCTACTATTTCAACCTCCCTTTAACACAAATTTACTTAGTTGTGGGATAATAAGTAGTTTAACCTTTCCTCCCTTTTACAAAGATCTTATCCCACAAATGATGGATCCATCTTAACTCTTTAAGTATACTTTTGATTAATATTATATATGTTCTCAAAAAACTAAGGTAACTAGATAAATTAAATGTGATCAGATTAATCTTAGACATATACATATACATAATGTTGATGATCTACAAATTTTGTGTGACCGCCCACGACTGAAACCATCCTAGATCCATCTTACCTCCGGATATATCATGCGCCAAGAGGGATCAAATATCTCATGGTGAACCTTTGTTGGAATCTCATGCCAGGGATGATCATATGGGAAATATGGAAGGAAAGGAATTGGCACATCTTCAGGAATGAAATCCTTTCGGAAGGGAAACTCAAGGAAGAAATAATCTCACAAATACAAGAAACAGTGCAGATCCGCAACTGCCAGAATGGAAAAGCGCAACTCACAGGCTAGGACTCCCAAATCCTGGAATCTTTTCACCTAAACGATGGGCACAACAACACACAGGTAGGGAGGCCACCACAACTCCAATTAGGAGAGCACAATTGGAGACCACCTTCGGTAGGGTTTCTCAAGTTAAATTTTGACGGGGTAGAAAAAGGAAACTCAGGAATGACAAGGATGGGACAGGTGATTAGAGATAGTGGTGGTAACATAATCCGACTGTACGTTGGGAGTATGGGAAACTCAACCAACAACGCAGCAGAATTTGGATCCCTGGAGCTCGGTCTCGAAATTCTAAGACGAGAAAGGATGACCAACACTATCGTGGAAGGTGACTCCACCCTGGTCATCAACATGGTGAAGAGACTCCAAAATGGTACAAGAGTGGGAAAGGTTCAGAGACGCACTTGGATCTTCCAGAAAATTATGCACATTGAAATTGAAAATTTCATAGGTGAGCAGAAAAGGTGGGACCTGTGACTTCGAGTATGCAACTATGCTTGTTGCATTTACAACTGCCACAATTTATATCTTGTGTATTTCCTGTAACTCATCATCTGGAATAATATTGTTAGTAGTAGCAACGATCTTTTTCTTAGAATCATTGAGGTTGAAGGAATCATGTAGGAGTTCATGTTGTTGTGGTAATGAGAAGATATCAAATATGGAAATTGTTAGAAAAATAGGATCATGGAAAAATAAAATAAAACAAATGCAGAAATGAAACAAAGAAGATACACAATACAATAGAGACACAGATATACGTGTTTCACCCAATGTGGGCTATGTCAAGTAGAGAAATTGCCACATCCTTCCCTTTTATTATCCAACAAAATGAAGGGATACAAACTGCAACTCAACCGTTGTAACTTCCTCTTTTTCCTCTCACAATATCCTCTCTGAATATGCAATAATCAAACACATACACAATCGAAACACAATTCCCTCATAAAAGAGGGTTTCCTTCTAGGGAAAAAAACCATTAAATAACTTCTACCGTCAATTCTACGACCTTATAATGAATGGTCCATATTGACTACAAAATTACAATATTTTACAAGGAAAATTTTCCCAAAATTTTGCGTCAGGGGTGTCGCCCCCACCTGGACCCCCTTGGCGACATTTCTAAGGGGAAATACCCCCCACACCCCACGTTATGGAATGGGGTCCAACCAGGGATGAAACAAACCTTTGAATCAAGAATATAATTAATCTCCACAACCAACAATCTCCCACTTGGAGACTGATCACAACAACTCCATTGTTGTTGTACCTACTAGACTATACTCCACCTTGGACCTAGCAAATTTCTCATCTTCACCTTCATGCTTGAAGACCAACTGAAATTGAGAAGGAACTCATTTTTCCCTGGTTACTCCCTTTGTTAACATGTCTGCATGATTCTAGCTAGTATGTATTCTTTTCAACTTCAAATTTCCATCTTTCAAGACAGATCGTATGAAATGGTACCTGAGTTGGATATTATTATTATTATTTGAATGGAAGGATGATTTATTTTCAATATGAATGGAACTCTCATTGTCACAATACACCCTTCTATTCTCCTGCTTCGTTCCCAATTCCTCCATAAACCTCTGTAACCAAATCATCTCTTTACTAGCATATGTAGCAACAACATACTTTGCTTTTGTTTTTGAAAGTGCAAAAACATTTTGCAGTTTCGAAATCCAACTTACTTTTGTTCCACCTACAGTAAAAAACATATCTCGTGGTGCTCCTCCTGCTATCTTTATCACCTACCATATCCTTGTAGAACAATGTCTAAACCTCCAAGACATAATGCATTAGTAACAATACCTCTCAAATACCTGAGAATCCACTTTACTTCCTCCCAATGTTATTTACTTGGATTGTTCATATACCTTCTCACAACTCCCACTGCATGTGAAATATCTAGTCTTGTGCAAACCATCACATACATCAAATTGCCAACTGTTGATGACTAAGGGACCCTAGACATGTAGTGTATCTCTTCTTGTGTCTTGGGACACATTTCCTTGGTTAATTTGAAATGGCTTGCCAAATGTGTACTAAATGGTTTTTCATTCTTCATTCTAAACCTCTCTAACACCTTATCTATGTACTCACTCTGAGATAATTTCAATTTGTGATTTTTCTTGTCTCTTGTTATTCTCATACCAAGGATTTTCTTTGCAGCACCCAAATCCTTCATCGCAAATGAATTAGATAATTTCTTCTTGAGCACATTTATATCCTGCATATTAGACCCTGAAACAATAATATCATCTACATACAATAGAAATATAATATAGATTCCATTTTCTATCATTTTAAAATAAACACAATGATCAGAATGACATCTACTATAACCTTGTTCTGTCATAATCCTGTCAAACTTCAAATACCACTACCTTGGAGATTTCTCTAGGACATACAAGCTCTTCTTCAACCTACATACTAGATTATCCTTTCCTTTGACCTCATACCCATGTGGCTACTTCATATAAATCTCTTCCTCCAAATCCCCATGGAGAAAAAATGTTTTTACATCTAACTGTTAAAGATGAAAATCTTCTACTGCAACAATGTTGGCATGTTTTACAGGCAACGTATGCTTGTCATTGATGGAAAGTACATCAATGATGATGGCTTGAGTACATGAAGAATGTAACAGATGGGCACCAAAAGTATTTTGGGAAGACGCTGCAGAGCAAGCTCGATAAGATCAGAAGAGATAGTACAGAGGATGGTTGGCATGCTTTACAGGCTTTATGTTCTTGTCATTGATGGCAAGATTAGAGTATGCAGTGAAGGAAAAACAAGGACAAAGTAAGTTCAGGAGGAGTTAGCACAGAGTCGAACGCAGTGCATAGGTGTGCACCAGGGATGAGGTTAACTCATTACCAAAGCTCAAGAGAGATATCGTACTCAGGATCTCAGGTGGATCAAAGGTCGAGGCCCTTGACACTTAGAAAATCTCCCAAGTAAGAAGGATGCATAAGATCGAGAGGAGAAGCACTAGTGATCGTTGGATCCCATCCTGAATTCCCGATGGCTGTCAGATCTGAATGTAGACAAGAAGAGCGCGTTGAAGAGGAGGACAGATCTCAGGTGTTAGATCCAAGTGCAGGATTTGACCATCGTTGGATCAAGGAGAACCTACATGTTCTTTAAAGTACAAGGAGAAGCAGGCGTACAAAATCCCGAAAGAAGGAGGAACGTCCATTTACAAGTAGGACACGTAGACAAAGATCATCGTTTCACTGACTGGGAAGTCAAAGGAACGGGGTTCCCTAACCTGCCGAATTCACGAAATGCGAAACCTCGAAGTAAACTCCATTTCGGAGTTTCAGAAATCAGGAGATGGAGAAGTTAGAGACTCTCAACATTAGGAGTCCCAAAGTGCCGAAATGCGAAATCCTGAAACAGACAAGTCAACAAACCACGTTAGCTAAGAACACGTGGCACAACCAGGCAATGACAAGTGTCAAGCTGATTCAACATTTCAGGAACATGTAAGTCATGAATTAGAGTGACACATGGTAGTTATTCGACATGTGTCAATCCACGTGTGACGTCAGCAGGTTTACATCACTTCGGAGTTTCAGAAATCGGGAGATGGAGATGTCAAGAACTCCTACCACAGGAGCCTCGAAATTGCGATATGAAAAATCACGACAAGATCGGGACTGTTGGGTCCATAGGACATGTGGTGAAAGATCGTCATTTCAGTGACTGGAGAGTCAAAGGAACGGGGTTCCCTAACCTCTCGAAATCGCAATATGCAAAATCGTGAAATAATCCTAACTGTCGGATCGAGGACTGATCTGAACCGTTGATCAGGCACAACGAAGGCTCGTGGAGTTGCGAAGTCTCGATAAAATCTTAACCATTGATCCAAGAGGGATGCATGGCAGAAGATCAGAGCATGTCAAAGACTCCATTTCAGGGTTTCGTGAATTGCGACTTGGAGAGGCAAGAAACAATATCACAGGAATGCCAAAATCGTGAAATGCGAAATCGTGAAATGATCTGAGCCGTCAGATCAAGGTTTGATATGGACCATTGATCCAACCCCATTTCGGGGTTTCAGATATCGAAAGTTGGAGTGTCGAAACACTTTGCAACAAGAATGTCGAAATCGCGATATGATCTGAGTCGTTGAATCAAGATTAGATCTGGACCATCAAATCATAGGACAAGTGGCAAGCGATTGGAATTTCGCTGACTTGGAGTCAACGAAGCATGGTGTGGAAACTCAAAAGATGTGAGATCGCGATAAGATATGGACCGTCAGATCTATGGAGATTTCAACTGTCGATCAGACTCGATGAAGCTTATAAACTCGCGAAATATGAAGCGCCTTTTGGCACATCCTGTGGTCACCGTTGGTGGTCACGAGAAGGGAAGGATTCAGTTTAGATAAGCTCCATTTTGGAGTTTCGGGGATCGAGACATGGAGTGTAACGAAATATTTACTACGGGGATCCCGAAATGGCAAAGTGCGAAATGGAGAAGTAAACACAAGTTTCTATGAATTCAATCCAATGGTGCAGGTGAAGTTGAACAAGATCGTAGCGCTACTTTTAAGCTTCTCAGTGTAACAGCTAAAACAAATGATGATCTCTGCTAGAGGACTCGAAGAGGACTGATGGCGATCAACAGAGAAGACGAAGAATATCGACTGCCAGAGAGGCTGAGGAATCTCAGCATGACATCCAGTGGTGCTGAACGTGTGGGCAAACCACTAGAGACGCTGAAGGGTTACCATGATGATCAGACAGAGAAATCGATATGTGGACGAGATGAACGCGGTGTGAGCAGGCAGAGGCATTGCATGCACAAGGTGCACAGAAGCTATAAGTACACGACATATAGAAGTGCTGAGGTTGTTGTTGTTGAGGTGAAGTAATGCATGTGTGAGGAAGTAAAGAGGTGGTGCAACAGCTGAAATGGATAGGAAACAAAAGGTGTATTGAATGGGAATGGAACATAGAGCACAAAAGGCATAAGAACAGAATGGGCAGCGGATGTATGCTGGAAGACAATGAGGAAGACTGAGTAGCAAAATATTGCAGAACAGTGATGATACTAGTAATCTGTTATGGAACACTATATCACTGTATTTGGTTTCAATATTTCATATTCATAATCTAGGGTGGAAGGGAGGTGCTAGGAAGGAATGGTGTCCTTAGAGGTTCAAGTGGGTGCTTGAACACAAGAAGTTGTAGCTTCCTTCTAGTTGGTGCTAGAGAAACTAGGGATTTGGTGCTTCCTTCTAGTTGGTG
>CBVK0100043195.1:0-37940 GCA_900067695.1 Picea abies
CTCTTCCGATCTCACAGAGAAAAGGGATGGTTTTGTGAGATAAAGAAGATTTTATTTCTGATATATCATCAAATTGTTTGCATACCTCTTATGTTGGGACTAGGAAATGCAATAGGAATGTTTTTAATGCAAATGAGGCATCGTATTTTTCAGCTAGTCATAATTTTGATCATAGTGAAAGAAATTGTATTCAACATGTTCCTCATGAAAGTCCTAAATCAGAGGACTTTGAAGGTGTCGATGATGAAGAGGAGGAATATGATGGTGATAAATCTAGTTAGCAGTTTAATAGTAATGACAATAATCAAAATGTAGGTCAAAGTGGAGACTATGATCAATGTTTAAATGAAATGTAGGTCAAAGTGGAGACTATGATCAATGTTTAAATGATTGGGATGAAAAGTTTCCTCCAAGTGAGGAATTTCAAGGTACTGATGAAGATTTCCAAGGGACAAATGAAAATGATGTAGAAATTCCTTCAAGTGAAAATTTTAAAAGTAGTGGATATGATTATGACAATGGTGGACACTTTTCCTGAGTCAGGAATTTAAAGGAAACAATGTTGGTGATTATGAATTTCCTCCAAGTGAGAATTTTGAAGGTAGTAATGAAGAGTTTCCCCCAAGTGAGAATTTTGAAGGTAGTAATGAAGAGTTTCCTCCAAGTGAGAATTTTGAAGGTAGTAATGAAGAGTTTCCTCCAAGTGAGAATTTCCAAGGAACGAATGAGGATGATGAATAATTCCCCCCAAGTGGCCATTTTAAAAGTGATTATGATGATTATGGAAATGTTGGATAGTATTTCTTGAATTATAAATTTAAAAGAAACAATATTGGTGCTCATGATTTCCCTCCAAGTGAGGATTTTCAGGGTACCAATGAGGATAATGAATATTTTCTTACAACTGGGGATTTTCAAGCCAGTAATGAGGATGATGCATAATATATATCAAGTGGCAATTTTCAAAGTATTGAAGATGATTACTCCATTGGTGGACACTCTTTCACAAGTGATAAATTAAAAACAAATAATGTTGATGTTGATTTTTCTCCAAGTGAGGATTTTCAAGATATTGATCAAGGTTTTCAAGGAACTAAGCAAGATGGTGAAAATTTTCAGTCAAGTGGGGATTTTGAAAGAAATGAAGATGATTATGTCAATGTTGGACATAATGTTGATGATGATTTTCCTCCAAATGATTATGTTGATGATTATGTTCTCAATCATTCAACTGCAACAAATCAAGGTGATCGACATTCTCTAGTTGAATCTCTTGACAATGTTCTCCTTGATATGACTTGTGGTGATAATGGAAATCCTTCTAGTGAGGATGATGAAATATTGGAGACATTACAAAGAAACATTGTGGCTTGGACCATGATTAGACCTTTTTATATCAATCCAAATCATTCTAGTTATACAAGGTCTAGGAAATAATTTATCACTAAATCAATTTCCATAAGTGAATTGATTTCAAGTGAATGTTGTCAAAATAATTGTTTGAAAAGCATGGAGTACATGCATTCCTTGAATAAAAGGAAGACATGTTTTTCAATGAGTAGGAGCATGCAAAATTCATATTTGATGGGGTGCATGATATCCACCAATACAGGATATGATTATCACATTGGGAATATTTTACTATGTAGAAAATCTTTCAAAAAAATTAACTCAATTGGTAATCTTTGTTTATCAAGAATATGGACAAGGTTGGAAAAAGATCTAGCATTTTATTCAAAGGTACATGATGGACGAGAGATTGGGCCATTCACAAACACTACACTGTCATGGATGTGTGATTTATCTTGCAAACATGGAGAGTTTATGCCATATAGAGGCACAATACATATTCCAGATAATTTTTCGAGGGAAATCTACAACTTTTACAAAGGATATGTTGAAGGTGTTGAAGGAAATGGTAATTTTTTTACATATGCATATTTTACAAGAATATGGAAGAAACAATTCAATAATGGCTATATTCCTAAGAAGTAAAGGATGGGGATTTGTAGTATATGTGCTACTCTTAAATCAAGTAGAGATAAATCTGAAGGGTCATAAATAGGTATGTATTTACTATTTTTTTATTATAAATTGAAAAGTTATCGACTATGAAAATATACAATCAATATTTTAATTTTATGTCATTTGCAGATTTCATAGTCAAAGCACTTCAAGAACATCATAATCAACAATCAAGTGAAAGAAAAAAGTTGTACAAACATTGGAAGAAGTGTTATGATGATCCAAACAAATATTTAGGTATGATAATTGATGGTATGGACCAAAAGAAAACACTTCTAACACATTTTGTTCGTACACCCAAAACTTTACAGGAAGAGAATTTCATTCAGTTTCACTTGGTTGTATGGTTTTCAATGGAAACATGTGTCCAAGGTTTTACTTCACAGCTCCAAATATTCATAATTATGCAAATCTGACCATCACCATAATTCATCATGTTCTCACTCACTCGTATGGAAGTCTTCCTCAAGTTCTCTATCTATTGTTGGACAACAATAGTCATGAAAATAAAAATCAAATTGTGTTTGTATATCTAAGCATGCTTGTTGAAATGGGAATCTTTCAAAATGTGAAAGTTGGTTTCCTTTTTCTTGGACACACTCATGATCATATTGATCAAATTTTTCAGTCATTTTTCAGTAACATTGAAGAAGAAAAATGTTGGAAGTCTACCATCATGGATTGAATGTATTAATAAAGCATACATTCCAAAGATTGATTTTCATATATTAGAAGAAATTGTTGACATGCAAAGATTTATTGAAGGATTGCATCATGAAGAAAAATGTATTGAGCAACTTAATGGTAGTATCTTCCAACATTAATTTTGTTTCAAAAACATTGATGGGAAAAGACTTATATGGGGAAAGCAGTATTCAACTACTACAGAATGGGGCCCTTCATCAGGTTTATCATTTTTGAAGTTCATTCCAGATCGTCCAATGTTTGCATCAAAGTTATTATTTTTACACTCAATTGTTGAAATCCATAATGCATAGAGGCATAATAGAGATGTAGATAATTATAAATGCTTGGAATAAATAAAAAAGTCCATTAAGAGTACATATGAGTACTTTGATGTTGTTGATTGTGTTTAGTGGGAGTATTTTTTCAATAGTCAAAGTGACATAATTTCAAGATCAATAAATGAATATACAATGTTGAGGACTACATTTCATTGGCCACAAAATATGCCAAATGAATCTGAAGAAACAAACATTGTTGAAGTTCAACAAGAATCTCAAGGTGCTATTGAGTTTACACAAGCAGAGGAACGATAAATGTGTATTGCTTCGTGAAGGTCATGTGCACAACGACAAGACATGGAATACCTTTACAGGGGTTCAATAAAAGATATTAAGGAGGGTAGCATGATTGTAGTTTTAGTGACTGATGACCCACATGGTTATCCATTCTGGATAGGAAAGGTTATAAATATTGAGAAAGAAAATGATGATGTTATTGCAATTGAAGTGCATTGGTATGCAACAAGTACACACTCATTCAATGGTGTGTACAAGATAGATATGGTGGTTGAGAAACATGTCGATAGAAAGAGAAAAAGAAAGGATCAAAATAAAACTTGTTGTCGCACTGACCTCTTAAAATTAGATGGCGTTGACATACTTGTTTATGACTTCAATTTGAAAAATAGAGGAACTCTTTTCTCCAAGCCAACAAATATTATCAAGAGGTTGTTTCCACAAGAAATAAATGAAAAATGAGAGTCCACTGAGCTTAGTCATAAATCTAAAAGGCATTTGACATATGAAATGTTAGGCATGCATGTAGACTCAGATGGTGCATTCATCGGCAATAGAAAAGAGTATGGGTCATATACATCTTCATCCAAACATTTGTTTGAAGATAATGTAGACTTTGATGGTATTTCAGAAACCATAATTCAATCTGAATAAGTTTATGAAACATTTTATGCATTTTTTATCCGTATGATGTTTATATGGTAATTATAAATGAGCATTGAACTTACATATGATCTTACATGCGGAGGTGGAGGGTGGCCCAATATTCACGCCTCGACCATTCTTGACACTCCCAGATTTCCGCTAGGTACCACCACCCTTCTTCCATCTGGAGAATCTCGTCCTAGTCTTTGAGCTAAGAAGCCACATGGATGATCAAATTCATCGGGACACCCTCATGTATCAATGAATTGACATGCTTTATGAGGCCTACTCAAATGAACCAACAACCCAGTGTTTTCCAACATGTGTGAGGCCATTCGTGCTCCAGCCCAAGGATGACCCCCTTAGTGATGATTTGAGCGACACACCCTCAGGTGTAAATTTGTAATCTACTTGTTTTTCCTATCGCAATAATTCTTATCTCGACTGCTTGCTCTACTACAGTGTAGGTTTACAATTATTTCTTTTGTTTTCAGTTTATGTCTTCTGTCCTTCTTAGTTTCCTAGCAAAGTGTCACAAAGACTTGAATCCAACACCTACTTTGGTTTATGTTTGGCAAGGAAAATGGCAGATTCCATTTTGAACAATGACATCACAGTTTGCCACCTATTCCAATTTCTACTAATTCGACAGAACAACTGGAAGACTGTAGCCATGTGGATTTTTTGTACAATAAAAGTTATATAATATGAATTCCCCCCTTTTTACTCAAAAAAAAACATGTGATCTTAGATGAAGTTATTAATCTTTTGTTATGTTTTATGAATGATAAGTTTTTTATTATGGATAACATGATAAAATTTATTAGCTCATATGTTTTGAATATGGACAATATAACAATACTTTTAAGAAATTATTTATGTTTCATTCAATGTAACTTGTATTTACTTTTTTATTATTATAAGCAAAAAAATTATTAAAAAGTAACGATGAATTTTTAAAGTATATTGTCATATTTTCATGGCATCATGTATTACCTTGTGGTTTGCATGATAATAATATTTAAAAAGTAATGATGAGTTCTTTTACCACATTATAAAAATGTGTCATCTGCATACCCCAATTTTAGAATGGGTGCTACCGGTAGCATTACTTTTTAATTTGATGGTTGATTTTGAGGTTTTGGTTTTAATGGTACCAAGTAATAAAAATACAATTTCAAATGATCTCAAATTTTAACGTTTTGAAAAGAAAAAAAAAATCAAAAACATTTTTTTTAGGTGTTGATTTTAAGGTTTTTATGAGCTACTGTCTCAGTTTTGAGGGCCATGTTTGAAAAAACATTGTAATTTTGATCACGTTTAAAAAACTAGTGCTATCGGTAGCACCCCTTTTTGATTTGGGGGTTGATTTTGATGTTTTTTTATGCAAAAATATGGGTTTTGTGGGCTAGAGTTCTCATTTTGAGGTCACAGTTCTCATTAAGTCAATATCTATGTTTAAAGTAGAAGGATTAATGAATTTTTTATTCTGAATGGAGTAAAGGAAGTGTTGGGGAATTTGTAGATGACCAATAGGTCATACTAACATCCAGAGGTAGATGGTAGCCATAAGAATATGGTTTGGTGTGCTTAAGTTGTAGTGAGAGGGAATATGGAAGAAGGATTCCCTTGAGAAAAATGTTTTTTGATCAAGAATGATGTGAGGCATGAAGAGAAGCTTGACAAGTTGGCATGTTGCCTGGGGAATTATTGAAATTGCCCAGATTGTATTTATGGTTCATTGCATACTTTTATAGAAGTTTATACAAGAGTGTTATCTTGTTGGTTTTTGTCATATGAAAAGGGAAAACTAGTTATGAATATGTCTCTGAGACTTTCCATGTGAACATCATGTGGAAGGCTATAAAATATCAATAGAGAGGGAGACATGGTGTTGAGTATTCCTATGAGGCTTGTCATAAGAATGGTTGTAAGATCTTTCAGAGGAAGGATATGGAAGATTTAAATGCCCATGTATAAGAATGACATGGAAAAAGGTGCAATAGTGTTCTTTCATGCTCAACATCCATAGATATAAATGAATTCTTGAGTGCATGAATGGAACACATTATAAGGTTTCCTAATATGAAGGAAGAAATAAATAGGTTTGTCAGACTATCCCCGAGGATGGTTGTAAATTATTTTTAAATAAGAATGATAATAAGAACCAATAAATAGGAATGAATGGGGTAAAAAGGTGCAAGTGATGCACCTACATATATGAAAATGTAGATATGCATGCTTAAAGGTATGATATGAATGTCGAAATAAGTGTAATGTGAGGAAACATTTGTACTTGATAGATATAAATAATTCCATGGATGCATGGATGACCCTATCATGGAAGGGTCTGATTTGTCTTGTTGAAATAATAGCTTGAGGGGGATGTGTTCCCTTTTCCTCAGGAAAAGCTAGCATACATTGATGAAAAGTTAAAAGAGTAGGGATGCTTTGTTTCCATTATAAAAGGAAACATGATTATTTTTTTAAGGATTGCATATGAATGGTCATGAAAAATCATGATCCAATTAATTTCCAATATATAAGGAAATGAAAAAATAAAGTGTTCCTATGATGGACACCCACACTGCATGATAAGGCATGTGTTTAAAGTTCATTGAATGCAAATTGATGGAATGAACATGCATGTGTGAGTGCACAATATAAATGCATAATAAAGATACATTTTCATAATTCCTCATGGAATCTTAGGTAAGAATATGAGATGACAAAGATCAGGCTAACTTAAAAGTTGAGGTCATGCCAGACTGTTTGGATATGCAACAAGAGAGTTGCATGTTGAAGAGGTTTTTTTGGAGGAACTATGTAAATAACTATGCCAGGAGAACAAAGCTATAACCTTAATGAATGATGAGAATTGAAAAATGGGCTACAAAACCTATTTATATAAGAATCCTAGATTACATTTTAAAATATCATGCATGAGTACCAAGACATGTAGATGAATGAGGACCAATCTAATTTCTGGGTGGGAAATGTGTAGAATATACAAGTTCATAATTCATTATGAACAAGAAACTTGTTGATGTATGATGTTGAATTATCCAAGAAGGTCAAGGTGAACATGACTAAGATTGATCAAGAAATAGAACAAGTAGATCCCAAGAGGGGTAAACTATAAAAGAAAATAAGGAGAAAGTGATTAATACTTCTGTCACTATGAAACTCTGAATAATAAGACAATGTTTTATGCTTAAAAAGGAAAATTGTGAAAATAAGTACAACTAGTAACTGAAAGATACAATACTTAATGTTCTTAAATGAACGAGCTTGATTAAGCTATAGTGTGTTAAGGAAATGACCCATTGAAATTAATTCATGTATGATGAAATTTTCTTGATGGGATAATCCCTTAACTCATTTCTTTTTTTCTATGATGTTCCTCTAGGATGAGAAACTGGCATGCTGATGAATGTAAATATTTTGGAATGAGAATGTTGAGAGATGCGACTAAAATTTAATTGTGTTTGCACTCATGAAACATTGGGTACAAGGTGATGGAGTTCACACAAATATGCTAAGGCATATATGAAAATGTTTTACTGAAATAAATGTTATGGTACATGCATTTGATTTAACATGACAACTAATGTAAAATGTGAATGTGGTGATGTATGCCAAGTGTAGAAAAGATTGGAACTATTACAGAAGGAAAACTACCAATAGTGAAGATCCTTAGACATATTTGAATGCAACAAGGATGATGATAAAAAGGAAATGATGAAAGGGATTTAGAGGTCTCCAGGAAGCACCACTGAAGAGGTAATATTAGAGAAGGTGTTGTCATCCAGAACATGTATAAATATTCCATACGCATGTGACATGAGAGGTAAAAGGCATTTGGGTAAAAATCCTTTCTAAAATAGTCTATGCTTTGACAGTATGCATGAGATTTGAATGACTTTTTTATGCCATTGATACCCAAGTAGGGTATGATTCCAAAAGAATAACCTACATGATGGAGTTGTGAACCTATGATAGCCAAGGATTATTGAAATCCTTGGAAAAATACATGAACACATATATGTCACAAATACATTTCCCAATCAAGGAGTGATTGGGAACCAAAGTGTATCATGATGATGTAATTCATTAAGGAAATGCATGTTTTCATGAGAGTGTAGGTAATGTACTACCCATTATGGAAGGAGGACATTCTAATACTCTATCGAAGTTGTAGCATGGTAAAGAGAGATATTGGGTTACCATGGATGTTGGCACCCTGGTTACCAATGAAGAAATAATGCTTGAATGCATTCATGTGAAAATTTTAGATTCATGTGTTCCAATTTGAGGTCATGATCTATTGAAGTAGGAAAACATAGTCCTACTATAAAAATAAATGTGCATAAGGAAGCATGTGTTAAAGGGGTGGATGAGTTCCAACCAACCAAGGGAAATTGCCTAATATGAAAGGTAATAATATTAAAATTAATGCAAGAGTTCCTTGTGTGTTAATGTGAACATGGATATTGGCACATTGATTAGATTCATTTTGATATTTGATTGCATTTTGAAATGCTTGGCATTCTAAAGTAATGCATGTGTAAGGAATGGTATTTCCTTTTTGAGTAAATGATTGTTAGTATGCATAGATCTATGATTGTTTTTTAACCACAAAAAGTGTGCAATGAAAATATAATGTGCATAAGAACTAACAATTTGTTGGTTGATTGAAGAGGAAATTGCAAGAAGAAAGGCATTGGTCATGGTTATGATGTAAGCCCATAATGAAGACCAATGTTCATTGGTTATGAAAGAGACAAACTACCATGAGAAAAAATCCCATTCTTGTGGGATTTGGTTCCTATGTGGAATAGATCTAAAAATGAAAATGTGAATTTTGAAATATGTGGGTGACAAATTTGAAAGAAATCTGATTAAAATTGATGATAACATCTCACAAATTTTTGTATGCATGTGATACAGGTGAGATGTAAAGAAAATATATCCAAGGAGGATAGATTATGGTTGTCATAGATGAAAAGAATGGAAAAGGGATATTGTAATGAAATGAGAACCCTGTCATAAGCCATGTGTTATCATTGAAATTTCGTCCACAGATGGCGACAAGAACTCAGCATCGTCAAATAGGAATGAAGTCATTCATGGCACTGAATTAATTTCACAGCATTGCAAAATGGTCAAAAACTATACAAAGTAACCAAAAATTGAAGGGTGCTTTACAGAAGTTGGGTGCACACTCATATGAGCGTAACATGAACGTACAATGCGCGCATGCACGCACGATGTGTGGTTGTTGGTGGAAAAACCCGCGTGCCTGCTAAACGACGCATTTATGGAATTGGTCGGCCTCCCAACCACTTATGGATCAGCTCCCAAGCCGATTTGACTCCCAAATCTGAGCTGAATCCGCATGGTAGGCTGGTCAAAGACCTAATTAAGCCCTAAAGAGCCCCTTTTCACACCTCAAAGGAGTTACATAATCACCCAATGCTATGCTATAAAAATCCATGAGGAAACATCATTTTCTCAAGGAATTTCATGTAAGGTTATGCTGCCTAGATTGTTTTAAGGACTCACTCCTTGACAATAACTCCTTTGGCACCATTTCATTGAGCTATCCACCTCTACATTGAGTGGATGTGCTTGGAGTTCTTTCACCATCATTCTCATTTTCTTATTATAAGGAGAGCAAGTTTGTCAGGGCCTCAAGAGCCTTCCTTTGGAGGAAGAAGGAACCATAGTTCCCTTTCTTCATTGTGCTTTGATTTCATCAATAGACCAGCTCAAAAACATTGGTGATATTGGTCTTTTTATGTTTTTATTTCTTTATCCATATGCTCATAGTTTTAGTTTGTTTTAATTTAATTCTTATTTATAGTTTTGTTGTTCTTTTTCTAACCCTTTCCTCTACATCTGTCATGCTCAGCAAGACCCAACTGGGCATGTAAACACCCTTTTTTTTCTCACCAAGTGACGAATTGGGTGCAAATAGATTGGTCACCATACTGGGGAGAATGTATCAATTCCTCCCTCATTTGGGTTTATTTTTCTTTCCTTTTGGTTTCATTAACTTGCAGGGACACAAACCGGCCTCTGCCGACCTGCTAACCAGTCAATTCACAAGAGAATTGGGAGAAATCCATCTGGATTTTCTTTCTCGGTCTCTTGTCACAGGTGCACGGGTATTCCATCCCACCGACATGCATCGTTCGCGCATGCGCCGGAACAAAATCTTCGCTATGCGCACATGTGCTTTTGGACTCAACTCGGCTAGTGCGCAGGCGCTTTATGCGCCTCTGTCTACACTAGAGGTCACGCATCTGAACTAAATGTCACATTGTAAGGTCTTGGGATGTGGGGAAAGTTATTTTCCTTCTTAAGAATGATGTTATGCATGCTCTAAATACTACACCACTTAGACCCCTCAACTTATAAAGGGGATAGTCAAACAAACATAGGCACTTAGGTGGATAAAAATCATTTTCCCTTATTTGTTTTTTGCCACATGGATGACTTGCTTTGATTTATAATCTAAGTTAGACAATCATACTTAATCACACATAACTCACATTTGGGACTAGAAATTGAAGTAGCAATCCTTGAGTATGCTCTTCTCTTGCACCTTCAAGCGATCTTGAGAACCAGAAAAAAGATTGCAAAAACAATCTCATCTCCCTTGACAAAATTTCAAAACCTTTAGGAGAGGACAAAGGCCCTTTTGGGACCCCTCTTAGTTTCATTTTTTTCAAACATATCCCAAATTTGTAACAGGCCCATACATGCCCACATGTCACAAAATTAGGATAGTGGTTGGAATTTTTCTTTCTTAGATCAGAAAACTAGGAGAGTTTAAAGGTTTGTAACGGGCCCACACATGCCCACATGTTCAATCTAGGATAGTTTCATGCTTTTTCTAGATTAACTCACACATAGGGAGTTAAAGGATAGTAATGGACCACATGTCCACATGCTAGTTTCCTAGGGCTTTTAAAATTCCACAAGGTTGTACCAATGGCATCTAGCTAATTAGGTAATCACACTCTTGTAAAGGACCAAACAAAGTCCACATGTAGCAAGGTTACATCTAATTAACTAAAACTTGGCACACTTTCACTCACACACAAAAGTCACTCTTTTCACTCACATAGCCTCTTCTCGAAACGTGGAGGTCTAAGTAGGTTTCCTCCAAAGGGATTCCGAAAACACCCCATCTTTTCTTGACAGGACTATCCACTCCCACTTTTAATCAAACAAGGTTGGTTTTCACCCCCAGCCTCACAAAACAACTTCATCTAAAAAAATTCTAAAAACTCACTAAGGTTTCCTCCACAAGAGGTGCCAAAAGAAGTTTTTAGTCTAGGTAGGATTTCGAGGATAGGCATCCAAATAACTCCCCATTATCTGGTTCTCACATTTTCAAACATAGAAGTTGACAAATAGGGAACTTTAAATCCTCCAAGTCAAGTGTTCCAATCACCATAAGGCAGGGAGATACCCATGAAGGGTTGAAGGCCGAGGTCTGGTTGTTCTGTGCGTCCCCCCTTGAGGAACCCACCTCTTGGATGGGATCCAGCCCGTGACCCATTTCTTAGGCCAAAAATCTAAATGTCGCACTTGGACCGAGGTACCTAGTGACCAACTTTAGGACATCTACCCAGGTGGCGATTGTGGGTTGCAATCGCACCTTGATTGGATTTTGTGTGGCTATTGGGAAATATCGCCAGCTCTTTCGGGATATGCCCCCTCTACCCCTCATTATAACCAATTGTTTCATCCTTCACTAGTTTCTCTTCCGGTGACTTCAGACCATACTGTTGAGTACTATTGGAAGGTCCAGTACTATTTGAGAGGAAGGACGTTACGTCTTCTAGGACATGAGCATTTTCTTTCTTTTTGATTCCCCCACGCGGACAAAACCCTCTTACCCATATATATGCTTCTTTCTCATTTATGTATGATGCACATCTGATTATAGTTTGAACTTGATATATATTGTGTAAAACAGTCACAACAAAGACTCTTATTTCTATATTTCTCTCACCACTTTTTGCGCACATTTCACACAACTAGTCTAACATCATAGGGGAACCAAAGAACCCCCATCGTTCACGATGCTTGCTCAACCTCCCTCCTATATTAGGGGGAGTATATGGTCGTACCCTCTCATCGCTACCTCCTTCACACACTCCTGTGAGTGCTACTATCTTAGGATCAGCTTTGCTTGGTTCTACATTACTTGGGCCTCCTTCCCAAGGTCATCCATTTACTTGCTCTCCTTTGCACGGAAGTGGGGGACCCACTTCCTCTCAAGGAGGGAGCACCAACCCACCTAGTCCCCATGAAGGGTCAGGTTCACAAAACACTATGGCTGGCACTAATCCTGCCACCCCACTACAGATGCCATATTTGGCCTCTCTCAACATACCGGATCTCACCAAGCTTACCAATGATCCTATATTGCATGACGCCACATGGCCTACAATGCCAACCAAACTTCCCTCAGACATACCAAAGTTTGAAGGAAAGGCAGGGGATGACCCCGCCAACCACATCATGACCTTTCATCTATGGTGTTATTCTAATATCATTATGGATGATTCCATCAGACTACAATTATTTCAATGCACACTCACTGGCCCATCAGCCAAATGGTATGTCGAAGAAAAATCAGGGTCCCACACAACCTTTGAGTCCTTGGCCAAAGCGTTCATAACCTTCTTCCAATTACCCATCTACCATGACAATGATCTAGAACTCTTGTCTAACTTCAAACAGACCTCAGCCACCCACATCGCTGACAAAATTCATGAGTGGCGTAGGCGATGTAGTTTGTGTAAAGCAGAAACCACCAAGCAATAGTGCCTGGACTGGTTTCTTAGATCACTTGTCTCTCTCCTTGGAAAGGATGTCACTTCCACCTTCCCTCAATCTGAAGAGGAAGATATCAGTAAAGCCCAGGAGTATGATCTCATTTATGCACAGTCGGGGTACTTATACACAGTACTTCCTGATCTCCCCAAACCCATGCCATTTAGTCAAGACAAACCTGGGATGTCTCATTCAGCAGACGGACTAATAGGTTCCACCACACACCATGGTCCACAACCCCAACCACCACCAATGTATGGAACACCTCAATACCCGCCAGCCTATGGGGGCACTTCATACTACCCCCCACCCCCTTATCAACAGCCATATCATGTTGCTATACCCCCACCGACACCTCCCATACATCCACCTCTTCCCACAACCAGTGGTACCCCCTCAACATCAGCTTATAGAACTATTGAAAGTGCTATGCCTTCCTATGTACCTTATGGATCGGTACCACCACAGAATCCATACTTCCCATTTCCTGGTCCCCCACAACCCATGGCTCCCCCACATACACATGCGGGGGTAAATTTTGTTCAACCCTCTGCTGCTCAACAATACCAAAATTTTGAACAGTTGAACACAGCCAACCCAACTCATCCTTCGAACAATGCCAAGAATAAAGGATGAAACAGGAATAACAATAACCTGGGTCAAGGCAGGAATCAACCCCCACAGCACCAACCCACTGGGGGAAACCAGAACCAAGGGAACCAAAACCCCCAAGGGGGCAATAAAAACAAATGCCAAGGGAGAAATAATGTTAAAACCATCCACCCGTGTGCTCTTTGTGGCGATTTCAGTCATTACACTCACCAATGCCCCTAGATCGCTGATTTCAAATGGTTGAAAGACTCAGAGAGTCTTCTCCATGCCCCTGCACAAACCGCCCCTCAACAGGCGCCATAGCAATATGTGCAACACCCCCCTCCCGCCGTGCTGCAAAATCCTATCCCACATCAAGGTGTAATAAACACCCAACAAGACACGCAGCATCCCCCACCTTCGGTGAGTCCATACCACAACCCTAACAATCCAACAGAGCGAACGATTCTCCTCACCTGTGAGGAAGAAATCCTTCTGAAAACACAGAATTGTCAGTATCAGACACCAGCCGAGTCTACTCCTATCTCTCCAAAGACAAACCCTACACCGACGGGACCCCCGTTGGCGATCCCTCGCCCTTCCACCGAACCCCCATTACACATTCCTCGCATCCCATTGCGCAGGAATGTTCACAACCCACAGGCTAGGGAAGCTCATAATTATAGCTTGGTAGATGACTTCGCGCAATCCCCGGCTGCCATGTCAGTCTTGGAAGTCCTCTAGACTTGTCCTACACAGCGGAAATCACTACTTTCCACCTTGGGGGTAGTCGACCCTGCCGATACTCAACTCATCACCTTCGACCTTGATAGCTGCGAACCTCGTCTTCCCACCTTGGTCGCTATTCAAATACTAGTAAAAATACAAAACATCACCATTCATCGGTGTATTATCGATGAAGGAGCATCTACATGCATCATGTCCAAAACAGTATGGCAGAATCTTGGTTCCCCAGAACTCATACCCTCCGCCATCACATTACGAGATTATGATGGATGACCATCATCTCCTGAAGGGCTCTTCCAAAATTTCCCCATGGAACTAGGGGGGAAAGCTATCCTCATTGACATAGAAGTTATTGACGCTCTGCTCGATTACAATATCTTGTTTGGACGTAGCTACATGTATGCTATGAAGGCAGTGGCATCTTCCGTCTTTCGGATAATCATGTTCCCTCACAACGGAAAGATTGTGACCATCGACCAAGTCTCACATTATGAGCCTAACCCATCTGCCAATCTCGATAACATTCTTCCCCTCATTCACACAAACTAGGACACCTACCCACTCATAGAGATGGGTCCTGGGATTTTCAAAGATCCATCCTTATTAGGGACATACCATGGAGCCCCCTAATCAAGTATGCGTCGTCTCATCTAATGAAACTCACACGGAGGATTCGCAGAACCGCTCCAACCGGAGCCTCCTGCGCACTCGTTGGACCCAACCGTCCATGACTCCACATCCCCCCAGGGGCATAGTCCCAGTCGGGAGACAGTCTCCCAACCCCTCACTCAATTTCCCTTATTTTACCCTCCACCTGGTATAGAAGCTTTCCAGGTAGCCGCAATGCTCACACTACCTAATATGGTGTTAGCAATCCCAGTGTGGTATTTACATCCACCTGAGATGGTCCCTCACCCATCCCTTCCACCACAGGAAGGCTTCCCCATGATGATTCCCATCCTCACCCCCACTACCCCCATACTCCCTACCCCCCTTGCTCTAGCTGGGGGGAGGAGAAAGAAGAAGGAGCCCACAACTCCACTTCCTCCACACATACCACCACCTTGCGCACTATGTGAGAAAGAGGGTCACCAAACCAACAACTGCCCATCACTACCAGAATTACGGAATTTGATTCCCCTTAATCACACTCCCACAACACCCATCACTACTGCTAGTCCTACTGCTACCACCCAACCTTCCAGTGCTAAAGGGTTGAGGACCAAATTCGCGTGTGCTATTTGTTCCGAGCATGGCCATTACACCCATCATTGCCCAACACTGCCACATTTTCGGCAGACATTAGCTGTTGTACACCAGAACTTTCAGAACAACCCATGCCCTGCTATGTCCTCTACAACAAACATCACTGACATTCATTATGTCACCACTTTCATCAATGAACGTTTGAGATGCCCATGTTCCCTCTGCGATTCGTTGGATCATGTCACATACCAATGTCCTATGATCCTTGCGTACATGCAACGTTAATTAACCCTGCATCACCAACTCGCAGAAGCAATAATTGACATTACCTCGCCACTCGAGGCTCTTCAGGTCATTTCGCCTGAACCTGAGGCACTCCCAATGCCTCCTTGGTGCTTAGATGACGTATCTGAGGATTTACCCCGTAACCCACCCAACCCTCCTATGGAAATTCTTCACCCAACCACCATAGGTACTCCTCAGTACTTCAACATATGGTTCATGTCGAGTGAACCCTCACCATCTGCTTGTACCACTCCCCTTGCTTCTCCCACAAGGGGCAATCACACTAGCGTTGAGATCACTCCTCACGACCCCTTATATTCCCATCATTTCCAATGTGACGAGGAAATACTGGAAGAGATACAATGCCCAGACTCTCCCTGGGACACACTACATCATCGCTCTCTCTTCCTTCCGCAGGAAGCCCTCATGCCTCCTAGCCATAACCCCACTTAAACGGTCGAAACCAAAGATTTATCCCATCCGGGCCTATCGATTGGTTCAATAACCCCATCCCTACACCTGACGCTTTTGAAGAAGGTAATCTGGCTAACATTTTCCCCACCATCAAAATTGACATTTCAATTAAAAATGGCATCGTCGAAGAAATCATCATTGGAGCTGCTTGCACTCCTCAGGAAATCACTGCATATAAAGCCCTCTTCTAGGAATACAGGGATATTTTCGCCTAGTCATACATAGAGATGCTTGGCCTTGATCCTTCTATCGTCGAGCATTGCATCGACACCTGGCCCGACATTGCACCAACTCACCAGAAACAGCGATCGCTACACCCATCCAAGGCCGCGGCCATCAAAGACTAAATTGATAAATTACGTTCGGCTGGATTTATTTACCCGATCGCTTACACATCATGGGTTTCCAACCCTGTACCCGTCGACAAAAAACAGGGCACTATTCGCATCTGCACCGACTTTCGTAATCTCAATAACGCATGTCCAAAAGACAACTTTCCAACGCCTTTCATCGATCAAATTATCGACGACTGCACTGGCCACGAGGCTCTCTCCTTTATGGACGGATTCTCTGGCTATAACCAAATTCAAATCCACCCAGCCGATCAGTACAAAACCGCATTCATTACCCCGTAGGGTACTTTTGCATATCGTGTCATGTCGTTCGGCTAGAAAAATGCTGGCGCAACTTTCCAGTGGGCCATGACATATATTTTTCACGATCTGGCTGCAATCATCCTCGCCTACTTGGACGACCTCACCGCTCGATCCAAGAAATGCACCCAGCACCTCGATGATTTATCAATCATCCTTCAACGGTGTCGTCAGTACAACATCCGCTTAAACCCTCTCAAGTGTGTGTTCTGCGTCACCACAGAGCGCCTCCTTGGTTTTATTGTTTCCCAAAGAAGTATTACCATGGACCCCCTTAAAGTCAAAGCTATCACCGAAATTCCACCTCCTTGGAATTTATGACAACTTCAGAGTCTACAGAGAAAAGCTAACTTTCTTAGATGCTTTGTTCCTGATTACGCCATCCGTGCACACGGTTTCCTTCACTTACTACATCACGACATCCCTTTTCATTGGGATGACTACGCCCAACAGTCATTTGACGATCTTAAAATAGTGCTTTCGAATGCACCTTTGATTAGTGCACTTGACTATAATCGCAACTACATCCTCTACATATCAGCATCAGCTGTATCAGTAGCTGACGTCCTCGTCCAGCTCGGAGATGACAATCATGAGAACGTCATTTACTATGTTAGTAAGCACCTCTCAGGGCCACCCTTGAAGTATAAACATGAAGAGAAACTTGCTCTTGCCATTGTCCTCGCAGTGCAGAAACTACGCCATTACATTCTACTTCGCATCACCAAGGTCATCGTAGATTCCAACCCTATGAAATATTTACTCAGCCGTCGTCAAATTAATGGAAAATTCGCTCGATGGATCATTATCCTTCAAGAGTACGACCTTGATTTCTCAACACCTAACAGTAAGAAGGCCCTAATTCTCGCTGAACTTGTCATGACCCTCCCCTCTGACACCACTAGTGCCCCTGACAACACCGACTTTCCTGACGAACATCTCTTTTACATCACTTCCGATGATCCTTGGTATGGCGACCTTCTCATCTACCTCTGAACTCAAAAGTTCGGTAACCACTTATCATGAGATGATCGTCAGCGCATACGCCATCAGGCCCCCTGCTATCTCCTCATCGGAGACATCCTATACCAGAGGGGCGTCGACACCATCCTTCATCGATGCCTGACTATTGATGAAGCCGACAGAGTCTTAAACGACTTCCACAACGACGCATGCGAGGGCCATCTTTTGGGTATCTCCACTGCTCAAAAGATTATCCAGGCCAGTTACTTTTGGCCTACCCTATTTCATGATTTCATTCATGCCGTGAAATGATATGAGCAATGTCAGCTCTATGCCAACAAAGCCCATGCTCCCCCCGCTCTTCTTCACCCTGTCATTACTGCGGGCCCCTTTTGTAAATGGGGCATCGAATTTATGACTTGTAATCCCCCCTCCAACAATGGCCACAAATACATTGTTGTCGCCGTTGATTACTTCACCAAATGGGCCGAAGCTATGCCCACTTTCAGCAACATCACTGACACTGCAGCGCGTTTCTTCTTTAACCACGTCATATCCCGTTTTGGAATACCACTCCAACTTGTTTCCGACCATGGGAAACACTTCTAAAATGATATCTTCATTGAACTCTCATCTCGGCTAGGCTTCTCTCATGAGTTTTCCTCGCCATATTACCCTCAGTCAAACGGACAGGTCGAGGCAATGAACAAAGTCCTCAAGACCAATGTACAACGCATGATGAATAAACATAAAACCAATTGGCATCATATGTTATTTTCTACGCTATAGGCTTATCGAATGGTAGTAAAGACCGCTACATGTTTCACGCCATTTCATTTAGTCCATGGGGTCGAGGAAACTCTTCCCATCGAGTGCGAAATTCCCACCCTACGCACCGCAATTAAGCTTTTACCTGACACTGCTCCAATGGAGTAGCGCTTGCTGAACTTGGAGTCTCTAGATGAAGATCATCGATCTTCATTACAGAACAACGAGGTAGCTAAAAAATGATCCAAAGCTACCTTTGATCACCATGTCAACCTTCATTCATTCCGAGAAGGCGACCTCATCCTGGCCTATGATATCGCCCATGATACCTTGGTCCATGGCAAATTCGAATCACTTTGGCATGACCCTTACATCATCCAACACTACCTCACCAAAGGCGCATACATCCTGGCCTCCCCCGAAGGCCTCTCCCTCAAAGAACCCGTCAATGGGTTGTATCTCAAGAAATTTTATGCTTAAACGTAGTCAAGCTACTTTAGGTTATTTTCTTTTCTAGCGTTTTTTAATCTTTTTTCTCCTACCTCCTCATCTAAAACTATCTTTTGTGCTATTGACAGATGCTTCCTCCACCCGCCTACCAGTCGACAGTGCCAACCATTGGACACAAAATCTTGCTTCGGCTACTTGGGCTCTCTACACCCCCTCACATGAAATGCTACATTCAAGCGACATCTGTTTGGGGCCAGCAACCAACAACCAAGCCAAATACATTGCGGTCATTGGCCTCCTGGCCGATGCCCAGCATCATCATATTCGTCACCTTAGCGTCTTCCTCGACTCTCAACTAGTCGTTCTCCATCTCAACAATGTATACCGTGTATGCGATCCGTGCCTCTTTTGAAAATACCTGCAGGTTAGGCTGTTATCTTGACATTTTGATTCCATTACATTTACACATATTTCAAGACAATTGAATCAAACAATAGATGAAATAGCTAACATGGTGTTAGATTGGCATATATCACATCAAGCTACACATACATAAAACATCTCATACCTCCTGTCACAGCATATATATAAAAAAGACATCCTCATCATCAAAAGAAACACACATGTAGACAACATTAGGATCTCAAAAAATATGTATACTCATATATATCAGCCCATCAGGCCATCCGCATGTTTACATACAAAAATACATCTGCTCGCAGGCCAGTGCCGCACGTCGATACAAAACTCGGCTCACCAGCCTATATACAATCAAAAAGTATACATCATACATCAAGGGGCCTCTATCACCCCCCCACCTGCTCCTCCCTCAGGAGGAGGTGGTGTCCCACCCCCACCTATCCCAGGCGGTGGTGGTGGCACACCCACAGGACCCTCCTGCCCCGGTGGCAGGCGTCCACTAGTCATAGCGGCAAGCACAGCTGTTCATCGCACTATAGACCGCCATGGTGGCGGTACTCCTATGCACTTCTCCAGGAATCCCTCATCCTGGATGCGTATCTACATGCCCTCAAGTACGTCCTGTAACACCATCTCCAGACGACGGAGTATATCATCAAAATCTGCTCCGTTTTCCACCGAAGGAGCATGTGATGGCCCTGCACCAGGATCGTCGAACCAACGCCTCCTCACTGCCCTCTCGGGCTCCAGTGATCACCCAACAGCCTCATCCCACCAACGCCTCTTGCCACATGGCAGTCTCTCCAGCTCTCGCTGAACCGACGCTCTCTGCAACTCCACCTCACGCCCGCGAGGTACCACATCTGCACATACAACAAACAAACAACAACAGATCGTATCAGCATCTATATCACATACATATGGACAGATATCTCAAAACATAACATAAATCAACAAAATACACAAACTCAGCATACCTCGATGATCAAAAACCTCCCCAGGAGGCAGCACCATGTCTGGGTCCCCCCGGAAGTCCACCCCAGCATAGGGGTACCGAAGTATGACCTGCGGCATCTGTCGCCATATCTGCACCACCTGCACCATAAAATAATGGCCACCTTCGCCACCACTGTGGCGAATCAAAACTGCAGACCACTGCCTCAATCGTGGCTCTCATGCCCTAGGCACCTCTAGCAGAACCCTCGGGCGCAACATCGGCACCCTCTCCAAAAACTAGGCTACCAGGAGCGAGCCGAATGCAAACTCTCCTGTACCTGTGGACCGACAATGGTCCAACTTCGCAATCATCCTCTCATGAAGCGTAAGGCCCCATGCGAACCACTCACGGCCCACCACCACCCTCTCCAGCACCAACAGCTGGCCACCACTAATCCGTTGGGTCGCCGGTGACCCATACACAAGCGCACACTGGTGCACGCCTGTTCACATCACAGGTGCACGCCTAGGGTGTGCCTTAAATTATTTCTATCATACATCCATGCACGTGTATTCAGTGGACAGGCGCGTGCCTATGCGCACCTTCCACTGGATCGCTCGCGCATGTGGGCCCACATCCTATCAAAAAACCCCTCAAAACCCCTATACGGCCCCCCGTACCTACCCTGCCTAAAAATTGGAAACCTAGTTCTATGCAGGATGATCAGACCACTAACCTGAAACTCGCAGAACATCGATCGGCCAGCTCGTCCTCCCTGAATCACCAAATCTCCTCTGAAATATGCTCGTCCAGTCACTATTGTAGCAGGTACAAATGAGGTGGCAATCTGGGCCCTACAGTTATATATAGGCCTTTTGCCAAACTTCCACTCACCATTCCTGGAGCCCAAGGTGTCCATTTTTTGAACGGCCTTCAGCCACGGGATCAACATCCCACCACCTACATCATAGCTGTCCCTGGGTCACTTTTCATCCCGAGCCCCCGAGGCACCTTTTTTTCATACCATGGTTAGGTACACACGCGCATTGTCACATTTGTCAAATACAAGCTCATATCTTTGATTCTCTTCAGATATTGTTCACTTTGGGTATTTGGTTGTTATGTGCGTAGGTACTTGCTCATCGGTCATCAACATCATCCCTTCAGGTATATATATTCAGCAAAGGCATGTAGTCTCTCCCGTTGAATTGCATTTACATTTCCAGTCACACCCCCTGATATTGTCCTTTAGGATCCTCATTTCCGGCTCTACAGTACCCACGCCTCCATTTGCATCTTCGGTACTGTAACCCGGTAGCATTCTCACCCACATGAGTTGTCCCATTCATAGCGCCTTTTGGCACTGTTGACACTCATGTTGTTCTTCATTACCCTTTAGGGATGGGAGTCCCGATAGTCTTTCATCATGTCGTGAATCAACCACATACTCCTCCTCATTTTTCTAGCTTTCCCACCTAGACTCGTAGATTATCTCTTTATGGTTCTATTTTTACCTGCATTTCCGCAGTATCATGAACCCTCCATTTCATCCACAATCAGTTTGCCCATCTGTAAACCTACCTTCATTTCACCTACCTCATACAGAAACTCACCAATGGGGCTCCCACCCTTCATCGGTTTTCCCAAACAATTCTGCCCTCCCCGGGGCACGCATTTCACACTGGGGTACCCATTTCTGTATTTGTACATTTTTCCCAAATTATTCATTATTTATTGTACAAACGCCTTCATTTTCAGTCATTACATTTTCTTTTGTCATCACCACTTGCTTCCTTTTTGGCCACACGCAACCCATGTCACCCTTGGTTGGAGAATTGCTTCTCATCTACCCTTGCCAGCATCGTCCATATCTTCATAGTACTACCCAGGTCACTTACCTTTACCCTCTGAATTTGTTCACCTTGTCCCGTCTCTGGCACAACTTATCCTCGATCTTGGCGTCCCCCTGACACTTGACCTTGTCACACAGTTGCAGCCACTCATTGTATCATCCACCCTCCAACCAAGGGCAGTCTTGAGTCTTCCCACTTTTTGACTTCATCCATGTACCTCTTCCACTTCCTCACCTCAGTAGATTATATGGAGCCCTTTGCCTCTGGGAGTCACATTTCCCTTTTGTCGACAACAACACACTTTTTCCAGGACGACAGTATCTTGATTCTCATTCTCCATTTAATGAGAGATCTCGGACGGCACAGGGTGAAACACCATTGCTCCCTGCTGTCGTTGGCCACCATGACATTCGATGCCAACACTTTCTCATGTTATAGTGGGTCTTACTTTGTGACTATTGCAGTTGTTTTTATCATTTTCCAAAGACCTCTGAACCTGGTAGTGCCATCAATGCCCACATCATCATCGTTGTTTATTACCGCGATCATTGCCTATTTGTTCAGAGTATATTCCTTTGCAGAATGGTCTTCTGCCTTTATTATTACCGCCCCCGAGGGCACTGCAGTCATCCACACCAACACTTCCATCATCTTTTGTCAGAGTTACATAGCACGAGCATGGGGCATGCCCGCCTTGTTTGTACACTTGTTCTATATGGTTACCCACCTTCTGGACGGTCGGGTTCTACCGGTTCCTTTCTTCTCCAAAGGATTGCTCTACACGGTCTCACTATTTCTCTCTCTTACAACACCATTCTTAGTAAAAGAAATGTTTATGGATTTCGGCTATACGTATGCTCCTAACCTCAGCCATCAACGGGCATCTCTTATCACTGAAATTCCGTCCGCACATGGCAACAAGAACTCAGCATCGTCAAACAGGAATGAAGTCATTCATGGCACTGAATTAATTTCATAGCATTGCAAAAGGGTCAAAAACTATACAAAGTAACCAAAAATTTAAGGGCGCTTTACAGAAGTTGGGTGCATGTGCATATGCGCGTAACAAGAACGTACAATGCACACATGTGTGCATGATGCGCAGTTTTTGGCACAAAAACCCGCGCACCTGCTAAACGACGCATTTATGGAATTGGTCAACCTCACAACCACTTATGGATCATCTCCCAAGCCGATTTGACTCCCAAATCTGAGCTGAATCTGCATGGTAGGCTGGTCAAAGACCTAATCAAGCCCTAAAGAGCCCCTTTTCACACCTCAAAGGAGTTACATAATCACCCAATGCTATGCTATAAAAATCCATGAGGAAACATCATTTTCTCAAGGAATTTCATGTAAGTTTATGCTGCCTAGATTGTTTTAAGGACTCACTCCTTGACAATAACACCTTTAGCACCATTTCATTGAGCTATCCACCTCTACATTGAGTGGATGTGCTTGGACTTCTTTCACTATCATTCTCATTTTCTTATTGTAAGGAGAGCAAGTTTGTGAGGGCCTCAAGAGCCTTCCTTTGGAGGAAGAAGGAACCATAGTTCCCTTTCTTCATTGTGCTTTGATTTCATCAATAGACCAACTCAAAAACATTGGTGATATTGGTCTTTTTATGTTTTTATTTCTTTATCCATATGCTCATAGTTTTAGTTTGTTTTAATTTAATTCTTATTTATAGTTTTGTTGTTCTTTTCTAACCCTTTCCTCTATAGCTGTCATGCTCAGCAAGACCCAACTGGGCATGTAAGCACCCTTTATTTTCTCACCAAGTGATGAATTGGGTGCAAACACCATGATTCCCATAGAATGACATGTCATGGTGGCATGGGTCTAAGTGATGCTTTGGAAAAAGCAAGCATGAGGGAAACCTCAACTGTAAGACTCAACATAGTCTTTGAAAATCTTATTTTGTGAGAAATATTTGGTAGGAAAGAAGGACCATCCGAGAGAGTGTATAGAAAAGAAGCGGATGCATGAGCCTATGAATAGAGGGTGAGTGATCGCAAGGAATAGGAGACTCGAATAATTTTTGTAATATGTTGATTTTGATCATGCACACAATAGGTATGTCAAAGAAAACAATGAGCCAAGTTAATGAGACAACCATGATGACAATCCATAAAATAAAAAAATACGTATTATGTTGATTGTAAATTCCATCTTGAGTTATGAAAATGAATAAATTTTTTATGCATGGAATGATGAATTGACATGTTTGTCTTTTGAAATTTTCGTAGGAATGTGATAAATTCCAAAAGTTCGAGAAGGACCATATCAAGAAGAGGAATAAAATTGTCGAGATAGATGAAATAAGAAGACATGAAAGGTATTGCTGAAAAATAAAGAACATCGAGCACGATGTTCCTTTGAAGGGGGCGTGGGATTGTAACACTTCTTATCTAAACCATCAATACATGTAAGAAATCATGATTAGTGATTTCCATGTGATGACGTGTGAATATTGTAAATGTATTTATGTTTAATTGTAAACTCCAAAAATGACTATGGGGTGAAGCCTTAAATTACAAACCATGATATCACTAGTGGAATGAGATGAGGCCCTAATAAACTAAAGGACCTCGAGACTTATTCATATTTGATGCAGGAGCATCGTCAACACATCAAGTGAGCCAGCGCGGAAGTGGAAGACAGCTGGATAAGCCAGCATAAATTTTGAAAACACCTTGAAGTTGTTGCGCGTTCTTAAATGAACCATTAAGATGAAGCACACTGGTATATTGTAATGGACCTTGAGTGGATTTCTCTCATCCTTAGTAGGTAGATGGAATTTAAGATAGTTAATGTAAAGTAGATAGAATTTAAATACTAGACTAGACAGTTGTAGAGCGCAAGAGGGAAACAGGATATAGACACCCTCATTGTGTATTGTAACATTATTGAAATCAGAAACAATAGAGCATAGAGAAGCAGAGAATCGTGTAGGAACATCCATGTACAGATATTTCAATTAATAGAAGGAAGCTTTGATTCAAATTCATGGTTTTTTGTCTAATTCTCTGTGTATTCATGTTGATATGCTCATGAATGTTTGCTTCATGTTATACAATTTCTTTTATGTGTTGTGTATATGATTTCATGTTTGAAATTGAAGTCTGAGAGGAAGAAGGAATGAGTTTCAATTGTTACTCTATTTGAGCTAGAGAATTCCTGCAAGGAGTGCAGTTGAAGTGTCCGCAAGGATTGCGTTGACAGAGGGTTCAGGTAGAGACAACTTTTGTTCTCATTCATTTCATAAGTGTAGTTGGGCACAAGCACCGTGCAAGGAGTGCACAGGCTAGGTAAAAGTCTCAGGGTTGTGAACTTGAGTGAAGCATTGAGAGACTGCTACTGCAGGTGTGCGCAGAGTTGAGGGACTTCAACATTTAGACGTGGTGGAAATTTTTCCGCAAGGAGTGCAAGAGGTTCCTGAGGGACTAAAGGTCGTGGGGAAGCTCAGGAGGGTTAGGCCTTCAAATTTGTTGAAGGAAAGTGCAGAGAAGTTGTGCCTTGAAGGTTGGCAAGAAGTGTTGCAAGTTTTCACGTAGGTGGACGGGTTTTGCGGAGGAGCACTTAGTCATTTTGTGGATTACATAAGGAAGAACGGACGGTCGAAATTATCCTAGGAGATTTCACAAAGTTCCGAGGGTCGTTAGATATTGCAGAGGTGCAAGGGAGATACAACATCATATCCTCTAAAGGTTTGAAGCTTAGGACGGGTAGAGCCATTGATCAGGGTCACGAGGATCGTTGGATCTACACGTATATCGTGGATCGAGGTTTGATGGATTGAAACTCCAAATTCTCACAATGGGAATCGCGATATTGCGATACGTGATATCCCGACGACTAAGTAAATAGTGTGGGACCACAGGAGTTGTTGACGTGGACAGGTGGCGTACTATTTTGGAGTTTCGCAGCGAAAATTCCCAAACTCACTGCATTACGATTCGAGATACCACGAACTCCGAAGTGTCGATGGAGTGAAGCGGCGATTGAATAGTCCATTCTCACATGTGTTAGGATTTCAGCGCATCAGGACTCGGGAGTCAGAGAATCAAGTTGCTCAACACCACGAGTGTCGAACTCATGATAGGAGAAGTCCCGACAGGAAAAAGAAGGGTCAGCGTTGAATCGTATCGGGTCTCGGGGATCCGAGGGTGCAAAGTTCGATCCTCCGAGTGCAGAGAGGGGATTGCATGGATATTTCTGTGGGTGAAGATTTCCCGATAGGGAAATAGAAGGATCAATTAGTGTTCTTCAGGCCAAGGGAAGAGAAGATCCTATGAGCGGACGTGCCTGCGGGTGCAACTACGTCAGTTTGGTATCAGAGAATAGAAAGATTCTTTGCTTTCTATAGAAGAGGAGGAGAATTCACCATGCCTCCAAGGAGAGATAGGCAGTCACATGATTCAAAGGATAGGGAGGTGCAGAGAAGAAGAGGTAGGCATATGGAAGATCCAGCGATAGAGAGACAAATGCATGATCTTTGAGCCAGACGAGAAGATATGGAGACAGCACAAAGACGCACAACTAGTGCAGGGGATCTAAGTGATTCCGAAAGTGAAGTTGAAGCTAAACGTGAAGAGGAACTTGCAGCCAAAGATTAATCAAATGAGCGTTTGATCAAAGCTATTGCCAGGATGGGTGCAAGAGAAAAGATGGACATTCCATTTTATGAGGGAAACTTGGATGCAGAGGATCTTCTAGACTGGATTAGAGCTCTTGACACATACTTCAACTATGAATATGTGGAAGAGGACAAGAAGGTCAAGCATGTTGTCACACACTTGAAAGGACATGCAACATTGTGGTGGGATGAACTACAAGCTGACAGACACTGCAAGGGCAAGAAGAAGATCAAGAGCTGGGACAGGATGATCGTGAATATGAAAGCGAAATTCATCCCCAAAGATTATCAAATTACTCTGTTCAGGAGAATAAAAAACCTGAGACAGAAGTTGATGACAGTGAAAGAATACACTGATGAATTCTATCGACTGAACATCAGGGCAGGTCATTGGGAGAGCGATGATGAGAAGGTTTCCAGATATATGAATGTCCTGAGATATGATATCCAGGACGATATGATCATGGTTACCATCTGGACGGTGGAAGATGCTTAACAGATGGCTCTGAAAGCAGAAGAGAAGCTGAGCCGAAAACAAAGTTAGAGGGGCCGAGGCAGAAGTCATCCCAGAGGCAAAGCAGTTGCCCAAGATAACTTCCAAAAGCCCAAGGAGGAATGGAAGAAACCTTAGACTCGTACAGAGAGTGGTGGAATTTCACAGTGTGGGAAATATGATGAACAGAGAGGGCAGCATAATTAGCAAAGAGGAGATTATGCCGACAGCAACACTTTTCCTTGTACTAGAGGTAGAGGAAGAGGAAGAGGTGGAGTAATCACATGCTTCACATGTGGGAAGAATGGGCACAATCTTATGAGTGTCCAGAGAAAAAGAAGGACATTGGAGAAGCTAACATCACTGAAGCATAGAGGCGGGATGTTGAGGCAGAAGACGTTGAAGGCAGAAGACCACTCATGATGCGAAAAGTCCTTTTGACACCTAAGAAGGAGGTGGAGAGTTTAGTCCAAAGGACCAGACTTTTCAGGACTGCTTGCAAGACCAAGGACAGGGTATGCAAGGTCATTGTAGACAGTGGTAGCATGAATAATCTTGTTTCTACGGAGATGGTAGAGAAGTTGGAGCTGGAGACGACTGATCATCCAAGCCCATACAGAGTTTCGTGGCTACAGAAAGGACACCAGGTAACTGTTACTAAACAATGCTTGGTTGAATTCAAGATAGGAGGATATAATTATAAGATTTTATGTGATGTCATTCCTATGGATGTTTGTCATCTATTGCTGGGTAGACCATGGCAATATGACAAAAATGTGATCAGGGATGATTTTAAAGATGGAAAATTATTTTAAAATGTAAAAACCTTGGTGAATCTTACTAATCCTTCATATGCCAACTATAAATGTTTGGCGATACATTTGTAAAAATATTCAAATTTCTAAGGATTTTATATAGTTTTTATAAAATTTTGGCGATTTTTAAGGTAAAATAATTTTATCCTATAGAATTTGGGTGAATCATTTTTAAAATAATGAATCTCATTTTTGGAAAAACCATGGAAAATTAGCCCATGAGCGAAATTTATCCCCTAAAATCATCCATGAATGTGATTCATGATGGGAAAATGAACACATACACCCTGGAGAAGAATGGGAGGAAACACATGTTGTTTCCGATAAAGGATAAGGAGGTGAAACTGGAGGTAAGCAACATAGTACTTCTCATGAGTGGGAAGGAACTTCTTACAGAGGTGAAGAAGAAGGAGGATCCACAATTCTTTGTGGTCAGGAAACCGAGGATTGTTCTGACTAGCACAAGAGTGGATGATTTACCAGAAGAGATTAAGGAACTGTTGGAAGCTTGAGTCCATGTGTTGTTCCAACAATACTTAGTCCAAAGAAAGACAGAGGCTAGAGTATGTGTACTAACTCGAGAATGATTAATAAGATAACCATTAGATATAGATTTCCATTACCGAAGATGGATGATCTGATGGATTGCTTGAGTGGAGCAAAATATTTTTCAAAGATTGATTTGAAAAGTGGATATTACCAGATTCGTATGAGAGAAGGCGATGAATGGAAGACAGCATTCAAAACAAACGAAGGATTGTATGAATGGCTTGTTATGCCATTTGGATTAACAAATGCACCAAGTACCTTCATGATATTGATGAACGAAGTCCTGAGGGAGTTCATCAGGAAATTTGTCATTGTGTATTTGGATGGCATACTAGTTTACAGTAAGACAACAGTGGAGCATCTAAAGCATTTGGCTACAGTGATGCAGAGACTATAACAGGAGAAGATGTTGATAAATATGAAGAAGTCCTCATTCATGAAGACATAACTCATTTACTTGGGGTTTTTTATTTCAGCAAATGAGTTGAGGATGGATCCAGATAAGGTGGAGGTAATTAAGAATTGGCCATCACCGAAGAATATTTTCGAGGTCAGAAGTTTTCATGGATTGGATAGTTTCTACTAAAACTTCATCAGGAATTTCAGTGGAATCATCGCAACGATGATGGATACAGTGAAGAAAAGACATAAATCTTTTAACTAGATAGAAGAGGCTGAAAATAGTTTCAATTTGTTGAAGAGGAAGATCATGGAAAAACTTGTTCTGGTGTTGCTGGATTTCCAGAAAACATTTCAGGTGAAATGCGATGCAAGCATATTTGCAATCGGAGCGGTCTTAAGTCACGGGGACAGACCAATTGCATATTTCAGCGAGACGCTGAATGAGGTGAAATTGAAGTACTCCACGTATGATAAGGAGTTCTATGCTATCATATAGGCGTTGAAGAAATGGAGGCATTACTTGATCCCGAAAGAGTTTGTACTATATAGTGACAATCATGCACTGCAGTTTGTGACTCAATAGGAAAAGTTGAATCAGAAACATGTCGAATGGGTTGAGTATATGAAAAATTTCACTTTTTTGATTAAGCATATTTATGGTACTACTAACAAAGTTGCTGATGCTTTGAGAAGGTGATGCAGGAGCATCGTCAACATGTCAAGCGAGCCAGTGCGAAAGTGGAAGACAGCTGGACAAGCGGAAAATTTCTTTTTGAAATTCACCTTGAAACTGTTGCGCGAACATTAATGCAAAAATTTAATGAAGCGCACTTTGTGTATTGTAATGGACCTTGAGCGGATGGCTCTCATCCTTTGGTAGATAGATGAAATTTAAAATAGTTAATGCTGGTAGATAGGAATTTAAGTCTAGATTTGATATCTTTAGAACGCAAGAGGGAAAACAGATATAGACACCCTTATTGTATCATTGTAACGATAGCCTGAGAAAGAATGATTGAGAAGCAGAAGAGCAAGCAGAGAGCTCTGTAAAGACACCCATGTACAGGCATTTGAATTAATAGAAGAAAGCTTCGATTCAGATTCATGGTTTTGTGTACCCATGTACAGGCATTTGAATTAATAGAAGAAAGCTTCGATTCAGATTCATGGTTTTGTGTTGTTTCTCTATGTATTGATGTTATGCTCATGAATGTTTGCTTCCTGTTATACATTTGCTTTTATGTACTGTGTATATGATTTCATGTTTAAATTGAAGTCTGAAAGGAAGGGTGAATGAGTTTCAATTGTTTCTCTATTTGAGCCAGAGAATTCTTGCAAGGAGTGCAGGTGAATTGTCCGCAAGGAGTGCATTGATAGAAGGGTTCAATTAGAGATAGCTTTTGTTCTCATTTCCTAGAAAGTGCAGTTAGGCATAGTGCCATGCAAGGAGTGCGCAGGCCAGGTAAAAGTCTCAGGGTTGCAAACTTGATTGAAGGGTTAAAGACTGCTACTGCAAGGAGTGCGCAGAGTTGAGAGACTTCAAGACTTAGATGTTATTGAAGATTTTCTGCAAGGAGTGCGTGGAAGTTTATTTCTGGAGGACTTGAGAGTCGAGAACAAGCTCAGGAGGTATAAAACCTTGAGTAATTACCAAGGGGGGCACAGGGAGTTGGTGCCTTGAAAGCTTGCAAGAAGTGTCGTAGGTTTGCAAGCAGGTGGGAAAGATCTGCAGAAGAACATTTAGTCGTTTCAAAGAATTTCACCAGGAGAAAGGGACGATCAGGATTCTCCAGGAGAATCAACAAAATTTCGAGGGCCGATTGATATCGTGGAGGTGCAAGGAGGTTACAGAGAGAACGTCCGAAGGTTTAAATCTTAGGAGGGGTAGAGCCATCGATCCCGAGTCACAAGGACCGTCAAATCTACACATGATATCGTGTCTCGGGGATTTGTGAGTCAAAGCTCCAAGTTGTTGCAACGAGAATTGTGATATCACGATCCGCGATATCCCGACGAGCCCAGAACCTTCCATCAATTTGGATGCATGTCAAAAGATTCAAGGAAGTCAGATTTTGGGCATCGGGGATTCAGAGATAAGCTGCTCTTATAGTTTGGCATCTCGAAGCGCGATATCCTGACAGAGGAGTTGTGTGGGGCCATAGCAGGAGTTAGTGGAGAACAGGTGGCATACCACATTCGGGATTGGGAAAAGTAAAGTCTCGAATCCATTGACATCAGGATTCGCGATACTACAAATTTTGAAATCTCGATAGAAGTGACGGTGGTGGAAAATTCAATTCTCACATGTGCATCAGAGTTTCGCCACGTCGGGTATCGGGAGTCGGTAAATCAAAGTGCTCAATATCGTGAGGGGTGAAATCATGATAAGAGAAGTTCCAACAGAGACAGAAAGAGGTCAGCGTTGACTGAGGCATCAGATCTTGGGGATTCGAGAGCCCAACTCTCAACCTTTGGTCTCACGAAGTCACGAGTTACGATTCCCTACTAAGTAAAGAAAGGGGGATCGCGTGAAGAGATTTGTGGGAGTAGATTTCCCGATAGGGAAATAGAAGTACCAGTTAGTGTTCTTTGGGCCAAGGGAAGAAAAGATCCTATGTGAGAGGATGTGCCCGTGGGTGCGACTGCTTCAAGTTTGGTATTAGAGCAGGAATATCTCTTTGCTTTCTGTAGCAAAGAAGAAGGAAATTCACCATGTCATCAAGGAGAGAAAGACAATCACTTGATCCATAGGATAGGGAGGTGCAGAGGAGAAGAGGCAGGCACATGGAAAATCCAGAAATGGAGAGACAGATGTGTGATCTCCGAGCAAGACTCGAGGACATGGAGACAGCGCAAAGATGCACAGTTAGTGTGGGGGATTTTTGCGATTCAGAGGATGAATTTGAAGATGAACGTGATGAGGAAGTTGTAGACAAAGATGCAGTGAATGAACGTCTAATTAAAGCTATTGCCAGGATGGGTGCAAAGGTGAATATGGACATTCTAGTTTACGAGGGAAATCTGGATGCAGAAGAGCTTCTAGATTGGATTAGAGCTCTGGATACATACTTCGATTATGAAGATATCGAAGAGGAAAAGAAGTTCAGGCATGCTGTCACGCACTTGAAAGGACATGCAACATTATGGTGGGATGAGCTACAAGTAGATAGACGATGCAAAGGTAAGAAGAAAATTAAAAGTTGGTATCGAATGATTGCAAAGATGAAGGCAAAGTTCATCCCAAGAGATTATCAAATCACTCTATTCAGGAGGATGCAGAACCTGAGACAGAAGCTGATGACAGTGAAAAAATACATGGAGGAATTCTATCGACTGAATATCAGGGCAGGTCATCAGGAGAGTGATGATGAGAAGGTTGTTAGATATCTGAATGGTATGAGATATGACATTCAGGATGAATTGAGCATGGTAACCATCCGAACAGTGGAGGATGCTTATCAGATGGCTCTGAAAGCTGAAGAGAAGTTGATCCGTAAGCAAGGTCAGCGAGGCCGAAGCAGAAGCCAACCTAGAGGCAAAGCAGTTGCCCAAGACAAATACCAGAAGCCCAAGGAGGAATGGAAGAAACCTCAGGGTAACATAGAGAGAGGTGGAACCTCACAAAGAGGGCCATACGTTCAATAGAGAGGGAAGCATACAAAGCAGAGTGGAGGATATGCTGACAACAACACTTTTCCTCGTACTAGAGGTAGACGAAGGGGAAGAGGTGGAGTAATCACTTACTTCACATGTGGAAAGAATGGACACAAGTCATTTGAGTGTCCAGAGAAAAATAAGGACATCAGAGAAGCTCACATCACCGAGGTGCAGAGGCAGTATGTTGAGGCAGAAGACGCAGAAGGCGGAAGATCATTAATGATGCGTAAAGTCCTTTTAACACCCAAGAAGGAGGTGGAAAGTTCATTCCAAAGGACCAGACTTTTCAGAATAGCCTGCAGGACCAAGGACAGGGTGTGTAAGGTCATTGTGGATAGTGGTAGCATGGATAATCTCGTATCCACAGAGATGGTAGAGAAGCTGGAGCTGGAGACGACTGATCATCCAAGCGCATACAGAGTTTTGTGGCTACATAAAGGACACCAAGTAACTGTTACTAAACAATGCTTGGTTGAATTCTAGATAAGAGGATATAATGATAAGATCTTATGTGATGTTATTCCCATGGATGTATGTCATTTATTGCTGGGTAGACCATGGAAATATGACAAAAATGTGATTCATGATGGGAGGATGAACACATATACATTGGAGAAGAATGGGAGAACCCATATGTTGATTTCGATAAAGGATAAGAAGGTGAAGCCAGAAGTAAGCAACATAGTACTTCTCATGAGTGGGAAGGAACTTACGGAGGTGAAAAAGAAAGAAGATCCACAATTCTTTATGGTCAGAAAACCAAGAATTGTCCTGACTAGCACAAGAGTGGATGATCTACTAGAAGAGATTCAGGAATTGCTGGAAGAGTTCACTGACATTGTGGTGGACGAATTACCATGTTCGTTGCCACCGATGAGGAGTGTGAGTCATCATATTGATCTCATACCAAGAGCCATTTTTCCAAATAAATCCACATACAAATTAATTTCGTAAGAGAATGAAGAGGTTAAGAAGCAGGTCTAGGAGCTACTAGACAAAGGATTGGTCAGGGAAAGTTTGAGCCCGTATGTCATTCCAACAGTACTCAGTCCGAAGAAAGATGGAGGATGGAGAATGTGTACTGACTCAAGAGCCATCAACAAGATAACCATCATGTATAGGTTTCCATTACCGCGGATGGACGATTTAATGGATTGCTTGAGCGGAGCCAAATATTTTTCAAATATTGATCTGAAAAGAGGATATCACCAGATTCACATGAGAGAGGGTGATGAATGGAAAACCGTATTCAAGACAAACGAAGGGTTGTATGAATGGCTAGTCATGCCATTTGGCTTGACGAATGAACCAAGTACCTTTATGAGGTTGATGAATGAAGTCCTAAAGGAGTTCATTGGGAAATTTGTCATCGTGTATCCGGATGACATATTGGTTTTCAGCAAGATGAAGGTGGAGCATCTAAAGCATTTGACCATTGTAATGAAGAAGCTACAGTAGGAGAAGTTGTTGATAAATATGAAGAAGTCCTCATTTATGAAGACATAACTCATTTATCTGGGTTTTGTTATATCTGCAAATGAGTTGAGGATGGATCTGGATAAGGTAGAAGTGATCAAGAATTGGCCATCATCGAGGAACATATTTGAGGTTAGAAGTGTTCATGGTTTGGCTAGTTTATACCGAAAATTCATCAGAAATTTCAGTGGAATTAGCGCAGCAATGATGGATACAGTGAAGAAGTGGCATAAGTCTTTTCACTGGACAACAAAGGTTGAGAAGAGATTCAATCTGTTGAAGTAGAATATCACGGAACAACCAGTTCTGGTGTTGCCGGATTTTCAGAAAACATTTTAGGTAAAATGTGATGCGAATGGGTTTTCCATAGGAGAGGTCTTGAGTTAGGAAGATAGACCAATTGCATATTTCAGTGAGAATCTGAACGAGGCGAAATTGAAATACTCCACGTATGATAAGGATTTTTATGCTATCATACAAGCACTGAAAAAGTGGAGGCATTACTTGATCCCGAAAGAATTTGTTTTATATAGTGATAACCATGCATTATAGTTTATGACTCAATAGGAGAAGTTGAATCAGAGACATATAAAATGGGTAGAGTATATGCAGAATTTCACATTTGTGATTAAACACATTTCAGGTACTGCTAACAAAGTGGTTGATGCTTTGAGTAGGAAATGTTTGTTGATGTAAGAGTTCAAAGTCAGGACCTTAGGCTTTGAGAATCTCAGGGACATGTACAGGGATGATCCAGATTTTAAGGAGGCATACGAGGCAGCTGAGAATCCAGTTATCAGGGACAAAAGCCTGTGGATAGAGTACATAATCCAAGAAGGATTGTTGTTCAAAGGCAATCAGTTTGTATTCCAAACTGCTCCATGAGGGAGAATCTGTTGAAGGAGAAACACAGTGGTGGATTAGCAGGACACTTCGATCACGACAAGACATTCGCGAAGCAGAGTGAGTCATACTTTTGGCCATGGATGTGGTCATAAGTCAAGAGGTTTGTATATAGATGTAGACTTTGCCAGCATTCGAAGGGAAGAAGGCAGAATACAGGTTTTTATTAGCCATTGCCCATACCAGAGAGGCCATGGGAGGCGATTAGTATGGATTTCGTATTGTCGTTGCCAAGGACACAAAGAGGATTTGATTCAATCTTTGTGGTAGTAGATAAGTTTTATAAAATGGCACACTTCATTCCATGCTAGATGACCAGCGATGCGACTCACATCGCGAACCTATTTTTCAAAGAGGTCATTCGATTTCATGGGTTGCTGAAAAGTATAGTTTCGGACAGAGACACCAAATTCATAGGGAATTTTTGGGGGACCTTATGGAAGAAGATGGGGACTAACTTATCATTTAGTTCAACTTATCATCCTCAGATGGATGGGCAAACAGAAGTGGTGAACAGAAGTCTGGGAGATTTGCTGAGAAGATTGGTGACAGAGCACCACAACAGTTGGGACCACATATTGCTACAGGCAGAGTTTTCATACAATGAATCAGTGAATTAGAGAATAGGGAAGACTCCATTTGAGGTTGTCTATGGTATGCATCCAAGAGGAGTTTCTGAATTGTGAGATTCAGAATAGACTTCTACTAGCAGTGCAAGCACCAAAGAATTCACAGAGGCGATGAATGAACTTCACAGCAGGGTGAAGGAGCGGTTGCTGAAAACAAGCCAGGAGTATAAATGCAAAGTAGATCAACATCAGAGACAACTTTAGTTTGAAGTTGGTGATCTAGTTCTGGCACATTTGAGGAAAGAAAGGTTCCCAAGGGGAACATACAACAAACTGAAAATGAGGAAAATTGGACCATGTAAGGTCTTGAGAAAATTTGGAGAAAATGCTTATGATATTGAGCTACCAGATGGAATCGAAATATCTCGGATATTCAATGTCGTAGATTTATACCCATACAGGGCTGGAGAAAAAGAGATTCGAACTATGCAACTAGTGATCCAGTGGATGGAACAGATGCCAGTTGCAGAAAGGCCGCAAATGGAGTGCATACTAGACAATAGAGTGGGTACGAAGACCAGAAGGAAAGAATACTATTAGTATCTGGTCAAATGGAAGGGCTATCTAGTGGAACATGCCAGCTGGGAGAGCGAAGCAGAAATACAAAGGCATGGACATACCGTGCAGGAGCTCATGGACAGGAGCCCATGAAAGTTTTTCAAGCCGAGGAGTATGATGCACGAGCATCGTCAACACGTCAAGCGACCTAGCGCGGAAGTGAAAGACAGTTGGACAAGCAGAAAATTTATTTTTGAAATTCACCTTGAAACTGTTGCGCAAACATTAATGTGAAAATTTAATGAAGCGCACTTTGTGTATTGTAATGGACCTTGAGCGGATAGCTCTCGTCCTTTGGTAGATAGATGACATTTAAAATAGTTAATGCTGGTAGATAGGAATTTAAGTCTACATTTGATAGCTTTAGAACGCAATATGGAAAATGGATATAGACACCCTCATTGTATCATTGTAATGATAGCCTAAGCAAGAATGATTGAGAAGTAGAAGAGCAAGCAGAGAGCTCTGTAAAGACACCCATGTACAGGCATTTGAATTAATAGAAGAAAGCTTCGATTCAGATTCATGGTTTTGTGTCGTTTCTCTGTGTATTGATGTTATGCTCATGAATGTTTGCTTCCTGTTATACATTTGATTTTATGTACTATGTATATGATTTCATGTTTAAATTGAAGTATGAAAGGAAGGGTGAATGAGTTTCAATTGTTTCTCTATTTGAGCAAGAGAATTCCTGCAAGGAGTGCAGTTGAATTGTCTGCAAGGAGTGCGTTGAACAAATGGTTCAATTAGAGATAGCTTTTGTTCTCATTTCCTTGAAGGTGCAGTTAGGCACAGTGCCATGCAAGGAGTGCGCTGGCCAGGTAAAATTCTCAAAGTTGTGAACCTGAGTGAAGGGTTAAAGACTGTTGCTGCAAGGAGTGCACAGAGTTGAGAGACTTCAACACTTAGATGTCGTTGAAGATTTGCCGCAAGGAGTGCGTGCAAGTTTCTTTCTGGAGGAATTAAGAGTCGAGAACAAGCTTAGGAGGTATAGAACCTTGAGTAATTACCAAGGGGAATAGAGGGAGTTGGTGCCTTGAAAGCTTGCGAGAAGTGTCCCAAGTTTGCGAGCAGGTGGGAAAGCTCTACAGAAGAACATTTAGTCATTTTGCAGAATTTCACCAGGAGAAAGGGACGATCAGGATTCTCCGGAAGAATTAGAAAAATTTCGAGGGCCAATAGATCTCATGGAGGTGCAAGGAGGTTATGGAGATAACATACAAAGGTTTAAATCTCAAGACGGGCAGATCCGTCGATCCCAAGTCACAAGGACCGTTAGATATATTCGCATCTGCACCGACTTTCACGATCTCAATAACGCATGTCCAAAAGACAACTTTCCAACGCCTTTCATCGATCAAATTATCGACGACTGTTCCAACGCCTTTCATCGATCAAATTATCGACGACTGCACTGGCCACGAGGCTCTCTCCTTTATGGATGAATTCTCTGGCTATAACCAAATTCAAATCCACCCAGCCGATCAGTACAAAACCGCATTCATTACCCCGTGGGGTACTTTTTCATATCGTGTCATGCCGTTCGGCTTGAAAAACGCTGGTGCAAATTTCCAATGGGCCATGACATATATTTTTCATGATCTGGCTGCAATCATCCTCGCCTACTTGGACGACCTCACCGCTCGATCCAAGAAATGCACCCAGCACCTCGATGATTTAT
>CBVK0100043196.1:0-25519 GCA_900067695.1 Picea abies
AAAGCCGACATAATTAAAATAACATTACTAATCTAAATTACAACTAATGGACTAAAGCCGACATAAATAAAATAGCATTACTAATCTAATATGCCCCAATTAAGGGGTAATGGGCCAACATTAGGGCTTAACATCAAGTGAGACTGGTACCTGAATGACCTGATACCCTGAAAATCTAAAAACTGTTGGTGCATTGTATTTGCCAAGAACTTGCAGAAGTCAAACTTTATGAAGAATTGATTCTTGGGGTGTGACAAAGCTACTAGGAAACCCAAAAACAATGGTATCTATTATAAAACTATAATTGAGACTTAAGAATTTTTCAATCATGGAAACAACAATTTTGGACATAGGATAAAAAATGTGAGAGGTGTATGGGAGAGAATTAGTAGGCATAAAAGTTACTTGAATTAGATGAATCTTAATAAAAGTATCGTTCTATATATGTGATATATTAACCCATTCACTTAAACTATGTGATCCAAATCAGATCTTTGGTATAACTAGCTCTTATATCCTGAACACTAAGACATATTACAATGTAATATGTTATAACATATTACATTGTAATATGTTATGACATATTACATTGTAATATGTTATGATGAATTTGCATTAATATAGCACACAACAAGTAGAAACAAACTTTGAAACATAGGGAGTATATTCACTGAAGTCATTCCCTCAACCTACAGAACATATACAACAAAATATGTAACAGTCACTTTGCATTGATAGAAAAATTTATAAAAGATGGACCAATATTTCATGTCAAAGCCTCATTTACAAAGTTAGAAGAAAGAACAATTTTAAAAACATTTCACAGTTTACATTTTACATTTTATAGTTTGTTTTCAATTTTAATATCTGTGTATATGTATAATATCTGTACATATGTTTTAATATCTATGCATATATTATAATTTGGATAATATCAGTTTTCAATTTTAATTTCAGTGCATATGTTATAACATATTACAACGTAATTCGTTATAACATATTACTGTAACATATTACATTGTAATATGTTATAACATATTACAATGTAATATGTTATAGTAATATATGTTATAACATATTACATTGTAATATGTTATGAAAAATATGCATTAATATGGCACTCAACAAATAGAAAATAAACAGTGCAACATAGGAAGTATATTAATTGTAGTCATTCCCTCAACCTCCAGAATAGATACACTGAAATATGTAACAAAACACAATGAAAAGTTCATAGCAGAAATGCAATTTGAACTTGCATCTTCATTCAAGAAAGTCAAAAATGCAATTTGAACTTGCACCTTCATTCAAGAATGTAAAAAATTCAATTTGAACTTGCATCTCCGTTTAGAAAGTCAAAATATTCAACAACTATTGTGATTAGTGGCCTATACCTTAGATTGAGAGTCTACACTCTTAACTCTATTGTAATATTCAGATAGCTCATATGGGTAAGATATGAAGATGATTCCATTGCTTTATCTCTCTCTTAATCAGAGTAAGTAAAACCCATATGTATTAGATAAGAGTATTGATGCAGGAGCATCACCAACATTAAGCGAGCGTGGAGCAAGCACCAACGCATTTTGGCACATGATAAAATTATTTGAATGTTTTTGAAGTGAATACACCAAACACAAATGAAACAATTAAGGAAGGGTGTACTTCCATATTGTAAACAGACCTTGAGCGTCCTGCTCTCGTCTGTATTGGGTGAAGGCATTTATGTTAATGAATGTAAGTAGGTAGAATTGAATTCCTAGATTAGATAGTTTTAGGAGCCCGAGGGAAAACAGATATAGAAACCCTCACTTGTATTATGGTAACAATTAGCAACATTATGAGAAGAGAGCACAGGAGAGCAGAAGCAGAGAACTGTGTATAGTAAACCCCATGTACAGAAGTTCTGGATTAATACAAAGATCTTTAGTTCATACTCATGGTGTCCAATTACTTTCTGTGTTGCACATGCTGATTTATATATGTTTGTTTACCCTCTGTTATGCGTTTTTCTTTTCTACGTGAATGTATGATTTCACATTGAATGTCTAAAATTTGAAGAGAGGGAGAGCAGAGAATGAGTTTCAATTGTTTCTTTGTCTGAGCAAGATTTTTCATACAAGGAGTGCAATCAAATTGTCTGCAAGGTGTGCGTTGACATAAGTCAGAGTTCGCCTCTGCAAGCTCAGGAGAGATAACATGGTTCTCATTCTCGTAGGAAAGTAAGTCAAGCACAGGAGCCATGCGAAGTGTGCGATGGATGAGAAGAGTCTCAGGGTTTGCAACCTAAGTAAAACTGTGGAAAGACTGTTGTCATAGAGAGTGTACAGTCAAAGAATTCAATACTTGGAAATATTGTAGAGTTGCCACAAGGAGTGCGTGTAGGAGTCTTCATGAAGACTTGAGTTGTCAAAGAAAATATCAAAGGAATTTGTGCCTTAAAACATTGAAAGGAGGTGCAATGATATCATTTCGCAGGTGGACAAGTTTTGCGAAAGAACACTTTGTTCATTTTGCGGGAAATCGTTAAGGAGGAATTCGACAGTCAATAGTCTTCGTGGAGAATTCACAAGGTTCTGAGAACCATCAGATCTTACAGAGGAGCAGGGAAGTTATAGTTGGGAGAAATTGGACCGTTGGATCACTCACAGAATTCATTTCAAGGTTTCGGGAGTTGAAAGGTCGATATATTTGCACCAATATTCACGAGATCATGAAAGGTAAAGTCGCAAAATCGTAAAAGGAATATGAGCCATCCGATTGGAAGGACTCATGTCACAAGATCACCCATATCAGGGATTCAGGCATCGGAGCTTAGAAGGGGAAGTCATTCAACTTTGTGAGTGGTGAAGTTGTGAAGTGAATCAGGACCATCCATCTGAGAGGGGACATGTGGCGCACTCGTCGACACGGAGGGCAGACCTTCATTGATCATTTTGGGGTTTCATGAGTTGGAGATCCGAGAGCATAGCATCAGGACTCGTGAAGTCGCGAGGTCCGAAATTTCAAAGAAAGGTGGGAAGTTCTATCATCCATTAGGAGGACGATAGGTGTCATAGATCAGAGGATCTCATGAACTCGGAGGTTCATCAGGTGAGAGCCCAAACATTTGGGCACTCGGAGTTGCGAGAAACGAAGTTGCGAAGTGTTGAGAGCCAACATGAGGGACATGTGGCAGAACTGCACAGTGGACCGGGGAATTTAACTAGCAGACACGCATCACATATTTGGAGGAGTCAAAACCCTATTGACCTCTCACATCTCGGGGTCTCACTAGAAAAGGGAATGAAGGTTCGAGCCCTCGAATCGCGAATTCGCAAGAAGTAAGAAAGAGAGGAGGAAATTCAAATCTCTCCTCTCAGGGGTTCGGGAAAGAAAAAGGGAAAGGCTCGATGTTTGAACTTGTGAAGGCATGAGAGGTGAAAGGTGCTAGTGATTAGGCTAGCTGGCAGTCACACAAGGAGGGTGCTGATGAAAGGGGAGCCATAACCATTTTGTGGTCTTAGGTATCACAGAATTGGAGGAGGAAGGCTCGGAGTTTGAACTCCCAAACTCACGAAATCGCGAATCACGAAAAAGAACTTGTGGATCGATTTGAAGGGGGATTCTAGTAGAGAATCCAAAAGAGTCGATCCAACTTGAAGGGAATATAGAACAATCCTGTGAGTGGATCTCGGTCCCGAGGGGTCGATAGAGTCTATGTCAAGTGGTATCAGAGCCTAGAGATTCCTTTTCTTTCTGTAGCAGGGAAAAGGAAGATTCAACATGTCGCCGAGAAGAAGGGACAGACAAACACCCGATCCACTAGAGGAGAGGGAAATGCCAAGAAGAAGGGGTAGGCAGATGCCTGATCCAGCCATGGAAAGAGAGATGCGTGACCTACGAACCAGACTCAGGGATATGGTGACAGCAGAGAGGCGTACAGCTGGTGCTGGGGATCTTAGTGATTCTGAAAGTGAAGATGAAGCTGGACATGAAGGAGAAGAAGTCACAACAAAAGATGCAGCAAACAAATTCCTGATTAGGGTTGTTGCAAGAATGGGTGCTAAGGAAAAAATGGGCATTCCAGTATATGAGGGAAACCTAGATGTCGAGGAGCTTCTAGACTAGATTAGAGATTTGGACACATATTTTGACTATGAAGATGTTGAGGAAGTTAAAAAGGTCAAACATGTTTTCACGAGACTTAGAGGACATGCAACATTGTTGTGGGATGAGATACAAGTTGGAAGATGCTACAAAGGCAAGCAGAAGATCAAGAGTTGGGATAGGATGATCATGAAGATGAAGGAGAAATTAATTCCCAAGGATTACCAGATTACTCTATTTCGAAGAATGCAAAATTTGAGACAGAAGCTGATGACAGTGAATGAGTACACTAAATAATTCTACAGGATGAACATTAGGGAAGGTTATCGTGAAAGTGATGATGAAAAGGTCGCCAGGTACATGAATGGTCTAAGATATGACATACAGGATGAGATGAGAATGATGACCATCCGAATGGTGGAAGATGCTTATCAGATGGATCTAAAAGATAAAGAGAAACTGAGCCAAAAGCAGGGTCATAGAGGTCGAGGAATAAGTCAGCCCAAAGGCAAATCAGTTGCCTAGGAAAGAAATAAAAAACCCAAGGAAGACTGGAAGAAACCTCATATTGAGAGAGGTGGAAGTTCACAGAGAGGGCAGCATACCTAACAGAGAGGTCAGTATGTTGATGCAAACATTTTTCCTTGTACCAGAGGTAGAGGAAGAGGAAGAGGTGGAGTGGTAAAATACTTCACATGTGGAAAGAATGGACACAAATCTTATGAGTGTCTAGAAAAATAGAAAGAAGGTGGTGAAACTCACATCGTTGAAGCACATAGGCAGAATGTTGAGGCAGAAGATGTTGAAGGTGGAAGATCATTGATGATGCAAAAATTTCTCTTAATGCCAGAGAAGGAGGTGGAAAATCCAGTGCAAAGAAACTGTATTTTTCAAACTTCTTGCAAAACCAAAGACAAGGTATGCAAGGTCATTGTGGATAGTGGTAGCACAGATAATCTCATTTCTATAGAGATGGTAGAAAATTTGGAGCTGGAGACGATTGAGCATCCGAGCCCATACAGAATTTTGTGGTTGGAAAAAGGACATTAGGTAAATGTCACTAAGCAATGTTTAGTTGAGTTTAAAATAGGAGGGTATAAAGATGAAATACTCTGTGATGTTATTCCCATGGATGTTTGTCATCTATTGCTGGGTAGACCGTGGCAATATGAAAGAAATGTGATTCATGATGGGAGAAAGAACACATACACCCTAGAGAATAATGGGAGAACTCACATGTTGATTCCAATCAAAGATAAAGAGGTGAAACCTGAAGTAAGTAACATTGTACTTCTCATGAGTGGGAAGGAACTTCTTACAAATGTTAAGAAGAAGGAGGAACCACAATTCATTGTGGTCAGGAAGCCAAAAATGGTTTTAACTAGTACAAGGGTAGATGATTTACTAGAAGAGATTCAGAAACTGTTGGAAGAGTTTGTTGACATAGTAGTGGACGAACTACCTCGTTCGTTGCCACTGATAAGAAGTGTGAGTCATCATATTCATCTCATACCTAGAGCCATTTTACCAAACAAAGCATCATACAGATTGACACAGCAGGAGAATGAAGAGGTCAAAAGATAGGTCCAGGATTTAATGGACAAGGGGTTGGTTAGAGAAAGCTTGAGTCCATGTGTTGTTCTGACAGTGCTCAGTCCGAAGAAAGACAGAGGCTGGAGGATGTGTACTGAATCGAGGGTGATCAAAAAGATAACCATTAGGTATAGATTTCCATTACCAAGGATGGATGATTTGATGGATTGCTTAAGTGGGGCCAAATTGTTTTCAAAGATTGATTTGAAAAGTGGATATCACCAAATTCGTATGAGGGAAGGTGATGAATGGAAGACAACCTTCAAGACTAATGAAGGGTTGTATGAATGGATTTTTATTCCATTTAGCTTAACAAGCATGCTGAGTACCTTCATGAGGTTGATGAATGAAGTCCTGAAGGATTTCATCAAAAAAATTGTCATTGTGTATCTGGATGACATACTAATTTTCAGTAAAATAGAGGCAGAGCATCTGAAACATTTGGCTACAGTGATGCAGAGGCTACAACAAGAGAAGTTGCTGATAAACATGAAGAAATCCTCATTCATGAAGACAAATCTCATTTATTTGGGTTTTGTTATTTCTGCAGATAAGTTGAGGATGGACCCAGATAAGGTGGAGGTAATTAAGAATTGGACATCAGCAGTGAGTATATTTGAGGTGAGAAGTTTTCATGGATTGGCTAGTTTATATCGGAAGTTCATCAAGAATTTCAGTGGAATTAGTACACCGATGATGGACACAGTGAAGAAGAGACACAAGTCTTTTCACTGGACAGAAGAGGTTGAGAAAATCTTCAATTTGTTGAAGAAGAAAATCATGGAACAACCAATTTGGGTGTTGGTTGATTTCACAAAGACATTTCAGGTAAAGTGTGATGCAAGTGGGTTTGCAATAGGGGCAGTCTTGAGCCAAGAAGACAAGCCGATAGCATACCTCAGCGAGAAGCTGAATGAAGCAAAAGAGAAATACTCCACGTATGACAAGGAGTTCTATGCTATTATTCAAGCATTGAAGAAATGGAGAAACTATTTGATTCCGAAGGAGTTTGTCTTATACAGTGACAATCATGCTTTGCAATTTGTGACTCAATAGGAGAAGTTTAATCAAAGACGTGCTAAATGGGTTGAATACATGCAGAACTTTACTTTTGTAATCAAGCATATTTCTAGAACTGCTAACAAAGTTGTTGATGCTTTGAGAAGGAAATCTTTGTTGTTGTAGGAGTTCAGAGTCAAAACATTGGGTTTTGGTGATCTCAGGGACATGTACAGAGATGATCCAGATTTTAAAGAGGCATATGAAGCAGCTGAGAATCCAATTCTCAGGGATAGAAGCCAATGGTAACAGTACATGATCCAAGAAGGTTTATTGTTTAAAGGCAATCAACTTTGTATTCCAAAATGCTCCATGAGGGAAAATTTATTGAAGGAGAAACATAGTGGAGGATTGGTTAGACATTTCGGTCATGACAAGACGTTCGCAAAGTTGAATGAGTCATATTTTTGGCCAGGAATGAGAGCAAACATCAAAATATTCATGGACATATGTAGAATTTATTAGCATTCAAAAGGAAAGAGGCAGAATGCAGGCTTTTATCAACCATTACCCATACATGATAGGCCATGGGATGCGATAAGCATGGACTTCATATTGGGGTTGCCAAGAACACAAAGAGGGTTTGACTCAATCTTTGTGGTAGTGGATAGATTTTCCAAAATGGCACATTTCATACCATGTCAGAAAACCAGTGACACAACTCACATTGTGAATCTTTTTTTCAAAGAAGTCATTTGACTTCACCGCTTACCAAGGAGCATAGTTTTGGATTGAGACACCAAGTTCGTGGGACACTTCTGGAGGACCTTATGGAAAAAGCTGGGAACAAACTTATCATTCATTTCAAATTATGATCCTCAGATGGATGGACAGACAAGGTTGTGAACAGAAGTTTGGGAGGCTTGCTGAGGAGCTTTGTGACAGAACACCACAGTCAGTGGGCCAATATTCTGCCATGGGTAGAATTTGCTTATAATGATTCACTCAATAGAACCATAGGGAAAAGTCCATTCCAAATTGTTTATGGGATATAGCCAAGGGGAGTTTCTGAATTAAGAGAGTCAAAACAGAATGCAGCTAGGAGTGCTAGTGCAGAAGATTTCGCAAAAGCGATGAAGGAACTTCATAGCCAGGTGAAAGAGCGATTGCAGAACTCGAGCCAAGAGTATAAGCATAGAGCAGATCAAAAGAGGAGACAACTTCAATTTGAGTTTGGTGATTTGATTATGGAACATATGAGAAAGGAAAGGCTCCCAAAGGAGACATATAACAAACTAAATATGAAGAAGATCAGACCATGTAAGGTTTTGAAGAAATTTGGGGAAAATGCTTATGAGATTGAATTACCCGATGGCATCAGAATTTCTCCGATATTCAATGTCTCAGATTTGTACCCTTACAAAGCTGAGGAAGTATAAGTAGGTAATGAGAAACCATAGGTTCAGTGGGATAAATATATTCCAGTTGCAGAGAATCCACAGATGGAAAGCATACTTGACAAGAGAGTTAGCAAGAGGACTAGGAGAAAGGAATACTTTGAATACTTGGTCAGGTGGAAGGGACATCCAGTTGAAGATGCCAGCTTGGAGAATAAAGAAGAGATCCAAAAGCATAGATAGACCATGTGAGAGCTCATGGACAGGATCCCATGAAAATTTTCAAGTGAGGGAGTATGATGCAGGAGCATCGCCAACATCAAGCGAGTGTGGTGCAGGTCCCAACGCATTTTGGCACATGATAAAATTATTTGAGTGTTTTTGAAGTGAATATGCCAAACATAAATGAAACAATTAAGGAAGGGTGTACTTCCATATTGTAAACAGACCTTGAGAATCCCACTCTCGTCTGTATTGGGTGAAGGCATTTATGTTAATGAATGTAAGTAGGTAGAATTGAATTCCTAGATTAGACAGTTTTAGGAGCCGGAGGAAAAATGGATATAGACACCCTCACTTGTATTATGGTAACAATTAGCAGCATTACGAGAAGAGAGAACAGGAGAGAAAAAGCAGAGAGCTGTGTAGAGTAAACCCCATGTACAAAAATTCTGGATTAATATAAAGATCTTTAGTTTAGACTCATGGTGTCCAATTTCTTTCTGTGTTGCACATGTTGATTTATATATGTTTGTTTACCCTCTATTATGAATTTTTCTTTGCTGCATGAATTTATGATTTCATATTGAATGTCTAAAATATGAATAGAGGGAGAGGAGAGAATGAGTTTCAATTGTTTCTCTATCTGAGAAAGAGTTTTCCTGCAAGGAGTGCAGTGAAATTGTTCACAAGGTGTGTATTGACAAAAGTCAGAGTTCATCTCTACAAGCTCAGGAGAGATAACACTTTTCTCATTCTCGCAGGAGTGCAAGTCAAGCATAGGAGCCATGTGAAGTGTGCGTCGGCTGAGAAGAGTCTCAGGGTTTGCAACCTAAGTAAAACTGTGGAAAGACTGTTGTCGCAGAGAGTGCACAGAGTTGAAGAATTTAATACTTGGAAGTATTGTAGAATTGTCGCAAGGAGTGCATGCAGGATTATTCTTGAAGACTCGAGTTGTCAAAGAAAAGTTCAAAGGAATTTTTTCCTTAAAACATTGAAAGGAGGTGCAACGATATCATTTCGTGGGTGGAAAAGTTTTGCAAAAGAACACTTTGTTCATTTCACAGGGAATCATTAAGGAGGAATTCAATGGTCGGTATTCTCCGTGGAGAATTCACAAGGTTCTGAGAACCATTAGATATTACAGAGGAGTAAGGAAGTTACAGTTGGGAGAAATTGGACCATTGGATCACTTACGGAATTCATTTCGGGGTTTTGGGATTTGAAAGGTCGGGATCTTTGCACCAAGATTCATGAGATCACGAAAGGAAAAGTTGCAAAATCATGAAAGGAATCTGATCCGTTCGATTGGAATGACACGTGTCACAAGATCACTCGTATCAGGGATTCAGGCATCGAAGGTTAGAAGGGGAATTCATTCAACTTCGCAAGTGGCAAAGCTACAAAGTGAATCAGGACCATCCATCTGTGAGGGGACATGTGGCGCACTCACTGACATGGAGGTCAGACCATCATTGATCATTTCGGGGTTTGGTGAGTTAGAGATCTGAGAGCACAGCATCAGGACTCATGAAGTCGTGATGTCCGAAATTTTGAAGAAAGGTGGGAAGTTCTATCATCCATTAGGAGGAGGACAGGTGTCAGGGATTAGAGGATCTCACAAACTCGGAGGTTTTCCAGGTGAGAGCCCAAAAATTTGGGTGCTCAAAGTTGCGAGAAGCGAAGTCATGAAGTGATGAGAGCCAACACGAGGGACACATGGCAGAACTGCACAGTGGACCCAGGAATTTAACTAGCAGACATGCATCACATATTTGGAGGAGTCAGGACCCCGTTGACCTCTTACGTCCCAGGGACTCAGAAGAAAAGGGAACGAAGGTTCAAGCCCTCGACTCGTGAAGTCGCAAGAAGAGAGAACGAGAGGAGGAAAGTCAAATATCACCTCTCGGGGGTTCGAGAAATAAAAGGGGAAAGGCTCGATGTTTGAACTCACGAAGGCATGAGAGGCGAAAGGCGCTAGTGCTTAGGCTATCTGGTGGTCGCACGAGGAGGGCGTTGATGAAAAGGGAGCCATAACCATTTCGTAGTCTTGGGTATAGTAGAATTGGAGGAGGAAGGCTCAGAGTTTCAACTCTTGAAATCATGAACCATGAAAAAGAACCTGTGGATTGATTTGAAGGGGGATTCCCGCATAGAATATGAAAGAGCCGATCCCGCTCGAAGGTCATATAGAACGATCCTGTGAGTGGATCTTGGTTCTGAGGGGATGATAGGGTCTACGTCAAGTATATACCCTTTGAAAGACCCTTGTTAATGATCTATTACCCTTTGTATTTACACAAGCATTGGAATCACATACAAGTGTAATACAGGTGTTGATACTTAGTGCCATTGCTTTCTACTGACATCCCATGTAGTTAATAAGAGATAATATTAATATCACAATACATATTGATTATGGTAAATAGGTAAAATGATAGCACCTTGTTGAACCTTAAGCTAAGTTGTTCATGTATTACTAATATCATAGTAATGGAATGGCTCTATTACCCTTGTATTATAGGTGAAGTTATTACCTTTAGTTCTTATTATATACTTCCCTTTGTAGTTAACAATTATGTTGTTTTCTTCATGACCTTATGTTATATCTCATACAAAAACCTTTAACTGTAACTGGACAAATAGGGTAGTGGTTAGTAGTATCTGTATTCAATGGACTTACTTGCTTATAGTGATCATTGTTCTGGTACTAGGATGAGATTCACAATATGTAATGTTATGGAATTAATGGGAAGCAATATCACTAGCTACTATAGAATGAGAGATTCAAACCAGTGTAATCATGTGTAAAAAAACAAAAAAATATTTCGTAGATCTATCATTCAATGAAGGCATCATAATTGCATCACATATTCAAAAGATAGACAGGGCAACGGTTTGGCAAAACATACTTACATAGAATAAGAATTAGTCAACTTCATTCAGGATCAACTCACTAAACTAGCAACAAAGTGAAGGTCGATTATTCAAAAAATTACTCAACACAGTCCCATTGGTTTTGGGAACAAAGATACATTGCTTGGTGTTGCTCCAGTATAAGAACAAACCTTGTTGTTGTTGATGAACAACCATACTCTAGCTAATGAACAAACCCTGCTTATGAAATTGGGGTGTAGTTTACATGGTAATCCTAATAGTGTTGTTCTAGTTCATAAGAGATAACTAGGGGTATAGTTTACATGGGAATCCTAATTTTTCAAGCTCCTTAATATGGAACAATGTCTGGAAAAAGAAAGATATTATCCACACTCAGTGTTTTTTGGAATTCAAGCATGAAACCAATGCTTTATTTTAGGATGAAACATGGAAAGACCTTTCTCCTTTCCACCACAATATGGAAATTATTTCAAATGGACGTGAGTAGAATTTTCAACTTCTTCTTTTATCTGGCCCCAACTATAGATTTATGGTGCATCTTAGCTAGCAAATGTTTGACTCGATGTAATTTCACACTGTATCATAAAGTAATGATGTCATCAATTTAAAATTTAATTAGATGGAATATTTATTCCATCCAACCAAATATGGCATAAATTTAATCATTGATTTTCATGGACTGTGCTCCATACCCATTGGATGCATGAAATCCAATTTCCCATATAGACAACCACTACTCCATTACCAGACTTTGACCCATGTACTCTTCATATATTATATGTTTCCAACATAGTATGTTCTTATCATGTTGGGACTTTGCCTTGCCACTTTACTTTTGGAGCATATCATCAACTTTATGTCCTAATATGTTCTCGTCTAAATATTGTTTTCATTTTTGATGGATTTACCATGGTTATTTGTGATAATAGTAAGAAACCAGAATATATTTGAAATGGGCATGGGTGGTGGAGTTATGCATCACTTTATTATATTTATGTCTAACATAAAGACCACTTCTATTAATTTTGTCTTATTTTTTTTCTTTCTTTATAATTTTTGTTGGTCAATGTTGGAGATATTAAATCGTACTTGTCTTGTCCTTAACTTTTCATGAATTTCCAAATTTTATATGTTGAGGAAAGATGTAGATATGGGAGTCTCCAAACATTCCTTGCAAATGCTCTAGGCTCTCCCAAGAAGGAATAGAAGGAACCCTTTCTTCAACTGAGACTCCAAGTGACCAATGACAATCTCGTCAAAGGAGATTATCCAATGAGTTTGTGAATAGATCAACTCCATAATGTGCTCAACCAAGTGATATGAATGCAAAATTCTTAGATAGGTTACACGTTGATACTCCTACACCTAAGAATGTAGGAAATACTTCAGGACAAGAGAATATTTTTGGTAATTTTCGTTGATTTTCTTTATTTTTGTTGTATTTTTGTGTATTTAAATTTATGTCAAGTTAAATGTTGTAATTACTTTCAAATATTTTTTTAGACAATGAGTTTAGAGTGAGGGATGACAATGAAAGAGACAGTGTGTGTCACAAATATTCCAATGTTAGTGCAGATGGTTAAGGTGTATTTAGGAGGAAACATTATCAAGAAGCAAAATATTACACACCTACGTCCACCTATCCTTAGAAATTTGGTGATGAACTTCCCTGGGAAGGAATTACTGAAGCAATGACCCTTGAGCGATGATCAAGTGTTAAAAGGAGGTTGGAAAATGATTTGGAGGTATTGGAACTCCCTCAGGAGAGTAAACAAAGCTTGAAGATTGTTTTTCATTCATTACAAAACTTTATGGATGCATATCAAAAGATGGGGCCAACCATTGATGATTTTGTCGATTTGATGAGGTGGTGAAAGTCAAAGGTGATGGGCCTTGATAAATGGAAGGTAGTAAAAAATAAAGTTACAAACTCAAACACAATTTCGATGTTCAATATAAAATATGGGCCAAAGTGGAAGATGTTGAAGGTGCAATATTTTAAGCACCCCAACATTGCAGGACATATGTATAAAAAAAAATGGCATCATATAAAAAATTGTCGTTGAACAATGAGGTTCCACATTATTTTGCAAGACAATTTTATGCATATTTTTTCATCGACATGCATCCTAATCAGACTAGTCTATTGTCCAATTATTATGGGGCTGGTAAAGGACGTACATATGATCGAAAATGAGCATATTGAAATGTGACATTGCAGAGGCATCCACGACCTTTAGTATCTCGCCTAACAGTGGCATTTTCTTCACATTCAGAGTTGTGATCTTCATCAGAGGTTAGAAAAGAGGCTAGGAATGTAATCAGGAAAAATTTGGAATCAATGTTTTATGGTGTTGATATTGGCTTGAACCGTCAGCAAGAACAAGTCAATTCTCGGGCCATATTTGTTTATAGAACAAAAGCAGAGTTAGATACCATGTAAGTAGAAGATATTAAGGAGTATGCAAAATTTTTCCGTGATGGTTTGAAGGAGGTCATTTAGAATGATGAACTGAACAACAGATTGGTATGTGTTCTAGTTAGTAAATGTTTTACACATTTTATGATAGTTTACTTCTAATTCTAGATTTAGATACATATCATTGTATCTATAGAAATAATTGAGTTTTTTTTGTCATTAATTGTAGTTTGGAGATATGTTAAATGAATCTCTAGTAAATAGGGGACTTGATTCCACAAGTTTAAATTTGGATGGGTTGAATCAGGTATGTGTTTTCTAATATCCACAAATGAGTACTTTAGTTGTCCAATCTCCAATATTTTGAATAAGATCAACAACATTTATAATTTTGTATAAATGTGAACACATTGAATCCTAAATTTAGTTCTTAGTTGTGGTGTTCACAGATACCTATTCCATCTCCTACTACTTGAGAAGGCTTGTCTCAATTATCATTGGGAGAGTTTGAAGAGGGTGGGAGTTGATAGGTATCATTTCATGTGTTAAAATCATTTAAATTTAATGTGTTAAACTCATTTAAATTTAATGTTTTAAAATAATTTAAATTTAATTTTCAAATTTGAAATGTGTTATATAGGGTAATGTGGTAAAGAGAGTACATGAGAGTGTGCTTGGGAGGGAGATTGGGATTGAGGAGGAAGTGAAGGAAGCACCCATACCTGGGAATGATGCGTCCATTCATGATGATTCATAAATGTATGTTCATTGCAAGTTAGTGAGTTTTAATTTGCTTTTATGTTGGGGTTTTATATAAAAGTGTTCAAGCTTATGTTGAATAAGCTTATATTTTTTACTTTTATCAACTTTTTGTTTTCTCAAATTTTTAGCTTCGATCAATTATTTTGAAATATATAGAACCCATATATAAGCTTATTGTTGTCTTAAATGGTACATTCAAACTTATTTAAGTTTAGATCATGATGAAGACCTAATTTTGAACTTGAAAATTTGATTATTTGAGAACAGACTCTATCCCACATCAGAAAAGGGGAAGTTTCTAAATTTTCTTCGATTGCATTACTTGCCTTCTTGTCCAAGAATGGCGTAGTATGAACATTGTTGGAAGATTTAGCAGGCAGGAGTTTTTTTATCATTGATGGAAAGAAAAGAAGGCGGAGAAGAAGGGAGAGAATGGAGATTAAAGCTAAGGAGAGTTAACGAATGAAGGTCAAAATCTCAGAAGAGATGGAGTGATAAAACTCAAATCAAATCGAGACCGTTGAATCTACAAGCCATATCAACGATAGGGATGCGTTGCGAGGAGCGAAAATGAAATTAAACTACTCACTGGTTACCATCCCACAATCTATCTAGATCATCAAATCTCATTTCTTTGAAGATATACGACTGCGTTTGATCCAACAAACAATGCGTTGGAGTCATATTAAGTCGTGACCGTCAGATGCACAATGGCCAGATCAATAATAGGGATAAATTTTGCATATTGGAAGGAGAATTAAACATCTCACTAGTTCCAATCCCACAATTAGTCAAGACCATCCGATCTTATAGATTCAAAGATAAATTATTGTGGTTGAATCTCCAATAGCGGACATATTCCAATTATGGAGTTTGGGTGATGAGTTAAAACACTCAGAGATTGTGGTTCCGCAATCATTCTTGGTCGTGGATCTACTTCAATAATATCGGCAATTGTCATATCACTCTCAAGTGGAAGGACAGGATAATATAGCAAAGCCACATTGCATAAATATCGAACTTTCGATCTAAGTTCATGATCGACGATCAACATTCACTTTGGGTCTAAAGATCCGAGGAGGTTACACTCTAGAGATCTTGAGATTTGAGAATTTGATTATGCGGATTCTTGTGAGCTGTCGAATAACCTTCAGGTGGAAGGAGAGGATAAGCTAGCAGAACTGCAACACTGATAGATCAAGCCATCAATATAAGATCGTGATCGATGAACAACATTTAGTTCGGTTTTAAAGTTGTGAGGAGGATACACTATAGAAGGTTTGATATGTGAAATACCTGAAGCCCAGAAATTTGAAATGAATGAGGATCGTTAGATTTGGAGGACAAATGAGGACTGTTGGATCAGGGTTGTTGGTTGTGCAGCAGACCATGTCAGCAAAAGGGCATAGTGGTAGACCATGTTAGAAGTCGACGTCAACAGTCTAGGTTAGCAAGGACACATGGCACAGTCAAAGAACGATAACTGTCAAGTTGAAATCAACATTTTAGGTATGTGCAAATCATGAAACTGAGTGAAACGTGGAAGTTGCTCAGTTTTTGACACGTCATCAAGTGATGCAAGAGTTACATCACTCTAGGAGATTTGCTTCGGGACTTTTACCACCAGTACTTGCCCAAATACCCGAAGTCCTGAATGTCAAAGACCCAAAGTGGAAACGAGACATCTGATATGAATATCACTTTGGGAGAAGTATCATCTGTCGATCTACTATAGTGGAAGGATAGTGTAAGTGAAAATGTTAACCGACAATAAGCGGTCTCCATCGTATGATGACTGACTCAGTAGGTGATCACTCCAGAGGAAAGAGAAAGTTGAGATTTGAAATCTTCAAAGTCTGGAGACCTGAGCAAATCTGGACCATTAATTCGACAGGGACACGCATTTGAGGCCTATCAACTCTGGAAGATTGACGTACAAAGGAAATAAAGGGTTGAGAATCTAAATCTATGAAGTTCGAAGACCCGAAGGAGATCTCGACCGTCGATCTGATGTTAGGTGTACTATCAACCGTTGATCAGAACATAATTGAAGAATACCGTAAGCATAATAAACAAAGTCACAGAGTAAAAGGTGGCCATCCATATCATTTCTTGATTAAGTCCTGGCCATCGGATTAAGAAATGAAAGAGAGATGTAAGGATCAAATATAAGCATTGATTTGGTTCATAGATATAAATGTGAACCGTCTTATCTATTAGACGATATTGTATTCGAGAGATTTGAAAAGTTGGAAGTCATGAAGACCTGAAGGGAAAAGTGTCGAAGTTACAACAATCATCCATTTCAAGAGACTAAATCATGACCATTGAATTTATAAGAGCTATATAAGCCTAAGAGTATGGTCACCACTAGTGATTATGTGAAGGAAGGGGCTTAGGAGCTGAAGAATCCATAATTGGTTGGTTGTAATTGACAGAGAATATGAAGGGTTTCGACTACTAGAGAAGATAAGGAATCTCGACATAATGCCCATTGATGATGAACACATGGAGGAAACCACCAGAGAGGATGAATATTTTACATGATGATCAGGCAAAGTACTCGATGTGAGAAAGAGATGAAAAACAAAGAAGTGAGTTGATTTTTCTGGTTAGCTATGCAGTTGTGAGGAAGAGATGTAGTGAAAAACCTGTAGGGAAGAATAGTGACACCGTAAATACCATGTAGAAGCATAGCACATAGAAGGGAGATGGTGCATAGAGAATAAAATGTAGAACAACAAAAAGCGTGGGTCATGCGAGAGAGAGAGACTGATGCAGGTAGAGCAGAGCAGTGTAGCATAATAGTGATGAGACTGGTAAGCCATAAATAAATGTTGTATCACTAGAATAAATTTTAGTAAGAAAATATTTGTATTTCAAGGTGGTAGGGATGTTCTAGGGAGGACTATTGTCCTATGAGTTTCAAGTGGGTGCTTGAACACAGGGAGTTGTAGCTTCTATTTGGTTGCATCCAAAAACACCAGGGTGACAGGGTGGTGCAAGGGAGAACTATTGTTCTCTATTATATAGGTTGGTGCCTATGTAACTGGAAGTTGGTGCTTCAATCCAGTTTGTGTTGTAACACTCGGGGATTTGGGGCTTCCTTCTAGTGGGTGCTAGAGAGACCAGAGAGCTGGTGCTTCCTTCTAGTGGGTGCTAGAGAAACCAGAGTGTTGGTTCTCTCAGCAAGTTCCAACTTGTAAAATAGAGGTTGTAGCCTCAATAGGATTTGGAGCTCCCAAGCATGATAATGTACAAAAAATAAAGATTACATATCATATCAAGAAGAAGAGGTTTTTCCCTTTATGGGTTTCCTCGGGAAATATATGTCTCTGTATATTTCATGTGTGTGATCGATGTTGAATACTCTATTTCTTACCCTGCATTATTTTGATTATCATTGAGTGTTCTGTAAAGAGTTTAAAATAGGCATAATTGTTCAGTCACATTAGCAACTATTTCACCGCCCCTTATCAGTTGTCCAAAAATTGGTATCATATCCGGTTTCATTTATCTAAGGGTAGATCTTGGAGCTTAAATAGGACTATTCATGAAGGAACTTCAACCAACAAGGCCCCCCTATTCAATGGAACAAAATTTACCTTCTGGAAAGTTAGGATGAGAACCTACATAATGGCTTTAGGTGCATATGTCTGGGATGTGGTAGAGATTGGTTATGTAAAACCAGTTGTACTAGATTCTAAGGATGAAAAGATAAAATTCATATTCAAAACTAAGGATATGAATGTTATTATGAGTGGGCTTGCAGAAACATAATTTGTAAAATTTATGCACTTAGAATTTGCCAAAGAGATGTGGGAGAAACTCATCGATAATTATGAAGGTAATGAGAAGGTAAAGTATTCCAAGCTTCAAACCTACATATTATAGTTTGAACAACTAAATATGAAAGAGGATGAAACTGTTGGGAAGTACTTTCTAAAAGTGGAAGAAAAAGTAAATGAAATGATAGGACTTGGTGAAAAAATCGAGGATGTCGCTTTAGTTCAGAAAATTTTGAGATCTCTGCTAGATAGGTGCCACCCAAAGGTCTCTGCTATAGAAGAAATTAATGATCTAAAAGCTCTGTCTATTGACCAACTCCTAGGAACTTTGACTATGTATGAAATGCATAAACCCACATCTAGAGAAGCATCATTTATAGCATATAAGAATGAGGATTCTGAGCCTGATGAAATTGAAGAAAATTTTGTTAGAAGACTAAATAAAGGATCAGGAAAGTACCAAGGAAATTTTTCCTTCAAATGTTTTAACTGTGGAAAGATAGGTCACTTTTCATATAAGTGTCCACACAAGAAACATGATCAGAATTATGAAGGTGAAAAGAAGCACAAACCCAAGAGATTTGGTAGAAAGAAAAGTCGATGTGTAAATAATGATGACTCTTCAGAAGACACAGATAGTGACTCTTCCTATGAAGATAAGACTAATGACTTTATGCTCATGGACAAAGAGGATTATGATAATAAAGGCACAGGAAATGACGTTGATGATGAAGAAGCTGTGGTTGAATTGGAAGGAGAATTGATCAATGCCCTAGAAGAAATTGTTAGACTCAGATCTAAAAAGAAAAAGAAAAAACAATTGTTGATACAGTTTGAGAGAGACAACAAAGGACCTTATGAAGACTTTGCCCTTCTAAAAGTGGAATTAGAAGAGGCAAATAAAATAGAGGACATTTTGAAACAACAACTATCAGAAAAGAAGGCAAGATGTGAAGCCTTGGAAGAATAGGTAGTAAAAACAAGAAAAGAGATGGAGAAGTTTAAAACATTGTATCTCCAAAATCTTTGAAGCATTAAAGACACAACTGAACTTAACAACATTTTAATCAAATATATATCTCCTCTGTTGAATAATGATTTAGGTTATGTAAATGGTTCAAGTAGAAAACAACTAGAAAGCAAAGAGTCAGTAAAGATGATCAAGTTCCAAGTTAGCATACAATCCAACCATGAGAGTACTCTGTCATGAAAAGATGATAAAGACAAGATGATATGTGATAAAAAACAAAAAGACAAGAATATGGAGCAACAAATTTCAAGAAGAAGGCCATCCTTTAGGTACCAAAATTTCTTCTATGGCTACTATTTTTGCTGTTCTAATTTTGGTCATAAGATTGCAAATAGTCAAATTAAGTTTAGAGACATGCATATGGGGAGGTCAAGAAATAAACAATCCTTACAACATAGAATTAAGTAGCCAATGAATAGAGAACGTAGCACCAATCACTTTGACCTAATGAACAATGAGGTCGAATGTTATAATTGTCATAACTTCGACCACAAAGATGTAAATTGTTATATGAAGAAGTACAAGGTAGATCCAAGGATAAATCCTTTAGCAAGAAATGCCAGCACATGGAAAAATAAAGATAGTGAAAAATGTGGTATATTACTTTCATCTCAAAAACAAAAAGACCCCTAGTATATAGACAATGGATGTTCCAAGCACATGACTGGAGAAAAGGATAATTTTTTTTCTATAAGTAAAAGAAAACTAGGAAATGTAACCTTTGGAAATGATGAACCAGGTAAAATCAAGGGTAAAGGGATGGTGAGTTTGAGTAATGGTAAAGAAAAATAATAGGATGTTCTTCTTGTAGATGGGATGAAACATAATTTGGTCAGTGTAAGTCAAATGTGTGACAGAGGATGTGAAGTGGAATTCAATTAAAAATATTGTAAGATAAAATATGTAAATTCAGGACAAGTGGTGGCTAAAGGCATAAGGACAAATAATAATGTAGATGTGCTGAAAGAAGATAGAGAAGAGTATCATATAAGAAAACATGATGAGAGATGGTTATGGCATAGGAGACAATTGACATCTAAATTTTGACCACTTAATCAAGCTCAAAATTCTCAAGGTAGTAAAAGATCTTCCAATAATATCAAAGCCACAATATTTTGTGTGTAAACCCTGCCAAGTAGGAAAGCTAACCAGGACATATTTTAAATCCAAGAACTTTACTTCAATAGAGAAACCACTCTAATTAGTTCATATGGATCTATGTGTACCATCAATACAAGAAGGCAGAGGGAAGGAGAACTAATTCATGATGATCATTGATGATTACTCAAGACTCACTTGGGTTTCTTTTCTCAAAGAAAAAGCTGAAGCATTTGATAAATTTAAAATATTTAAGGATTTAACTGAGAATTGAACAGGCAATAGATCAAAGGTTGTAAGATCAAACAGAGGAGGAGAATTTATGTCAAGTAATTTCATGGAATTATGTGATAAACATGGGATCAAAAGAGAATACACAATCCCAGGAACTCCGCAGCAAAATGGAGTAGTTGAGAGGCAAAACAAAATAGTTCAGCAAATGGCCAGGTCAATGATGAATGAGAAGAACATAGGTCAAACCTAATGGGTAGAATCAAAACACACATCAATCCATATTCTTAGCAAAGCTCATATTAGAGCACGCAATGACAAGACACCTTATGAACTATGGCATGGAAGACCTACTACAATCAAAGACTTCACAGTCTTTGGGAGTAAGTGCTACATAAAGAATAATAATGAAAACCTTGAAAAGTCTCATGACAGGGCTCATGAAGGCTTCACAATGTTAATTTCTCCTAACAACCCCGGACATTTGTTTCTTCCAATGTTCAATGAAGCTTTCTCTAAAAGGTCGAAAATTCCTTGACAGTCATCATTAACCTCTCTGGTTATTCTCTTGTTTTATGTGAGGTTTGCCTCCCATACCTTGAGTATTATATCACCTTTAATCTTCTCTAAAACATATATCTTTTGAGTCACTCTGACCTCCTCTTTTGTTGAAAGAGCCACTGCTTTTTGAAAAGTTGTTCTGGCTACTTCCACATCTCTCTCTTTCAAGAGAATATTCTCCAAGGATTTACTTGCTTCCTAAAAGTAATTCTGAATAAATTCTAGCTTAAAGAACACTCCCTATTGCTCTTTTTCTATCTTTGTATGTATTTCCAACACTTGGGCTTGGAAGATTTCAAGCTCTACCACTTGATTTTGAATGGAATTAATCTTATTTTGTAATTGTTTATTTATTTCTTCCTGATGTAGGACCTGTGCTTGACTGACCTGTATCTTCAGGTTTGCTTCATCTAAGATTTCTTTTAGGTTTTGAATCTCTTGAATGTCATTGAATCTGTCTCATTCTAGACTCTTGTTTATCTCTCGACTGATACTTCTTTCAGTCTCCTTTAATTTACTTTGTAACTGAGCTATCATCTGATCTTTCTACTGCAACATAGTTCCCAAATTACCCACAGAATATAAATTTGTCAATGCTAAGGCTCCCATTGTGCCTGCTATTTCTGTAGCAAATTTCCCCTCTTCAAGTTTTTGTCCATCTACGATGATCTTGTTCTTTTTTATCATCATATCTCCTCTTCGATACATTTCCTATTTCAGGATAGCCTTTCTCTTTTTACTGAAAAAATAACCGGATGAAGGAATTTCGTCTCTAGAAATAGGTCCGAGATCACTAACATATCAAGCTCCCTCTTGGGGGTTTCCATAGGTAGACTGCAAAGGGTTCAAAGAATTAATAGAACTTCCAAGCTCCGTTGATTCTTTTCCTCCTACTTTTTCGGGAAAATCCTCAAGGGTTTCTGGGGATGTTTCCAACTCCTTATCTTTTCTTGACTCTGATTTCTCTGTCTAAGGAACTTCTATTTCTTGTGAAGGCATTTCAATCTCTTTCATATTTCCCTTTGTATTTGTTGTATCATGTAACTCTTTTTCAAAACTTGGGGGAGGCCCTTCCTGCTCTGGAGGGGGGGTCGTGGATTCACCCTGCAAAATCTTTGGCAAACAATTTCGCCTGTGACTTTGGAAGGACATGAAACTAGTATGTAAGTCGGGTGATAAGGCACGTAGCCTGTTCAAAACCTCCTCATAGGCTTTAACCTATTTGAATATATCATCATAAACAAAATTTTCATGTTCATAAGCTTTCATATTGCAATGCATCAAATGTTTGTTCACTAGTTGATAAGGGTCATGTTTTTTATGTTCGATATTTACCAATTTAACTTCTTCTAGTGCTTCGGCTTCCACTTTAGAATGGCCTAGGATTTGTAATGAAAATTTACCTATATACACAAGGAATATTGGCCAGGATTTTTTTTGTGCAGCCTTTAGCTCTATTCTGATGCCACCTTTCACTATTTGGTGTGCTACCTCCCTCAATACCAGTCTGTCTGGGAGAAATTTTGGAAGTGCATGAGGGGGGATTGAGCACCCATAAACCCTAATGTAAGAGAATTTTTCATCGATGAACCAATCCTATATTACTTTGAGGTTTTCTAAGACCGTCTCAAAAATGCAAGGGGGTTCACAGTCGTAAAACATTATATGCATTTGAAGTACTATGAAATGAAAATTTTCGTAAAATGCATTCTTAGCATTTTCTTCCCATAGCACAGAGTGATACTCTTGAATGGGTTCAGGGCAAGTTATGTTCCAACTCCAATTCATCAGGGGAAATGGAGTTACAAAGCATATTTCGTCCATGATGTATGCTGACATGTAAAAGGCCACTGGCTGACCTTTAGATCTTGAAGCTCTGTAATTTGAAACCTCTTGGGCTAGGTTATCAAACAAAATATTTCTCCAGTTAAAAGTGTATCCTTCTAATGCTTCTTATAAAAAGGGCACCCATTCTGTCGAGAAATGGAAGGGATTCTTTTTCTCATAGAGTCTACACAGCATAATGGCTACATAGACCATGTACTTGTTCAAATATGTTGTGGCATAAATTCCATGGGTATCGGGCCTAAATTTCGATGGACATCTCCACCATTCTTTGATTAAATTGGGATAATTTTGGTCTGCCTCATTACACTCCTTCCTTTGAAACTCAGCTGTAAATTCGACATTATAAATGTACTTAGGATTTGGTGAGAGTTTGTACATTACTTGTATGTTCTCTGGCCTGAATGAGCTGACAATGACCGCTTGATCGTTTAAAATGTTTCTTGTCAGAATATAAACCTTCTCCAAGGCCCAATTGATCATGTCGTTGTATGCCATGAGCCAGGGGCATGCTGCGATCTTATGAAGCTCTGATTCTTGTATATCCCGAAGGTGATTCTTGTAATTAGCAGGAGAAGTTTTTAACTAGTAATTGAGGAGTTCATATATTTCTCTCAAATATTTAATTGAGTCGATGGCGTGTGGTGTAGTGTCGAATATGATATCTCCTTCTAGGTTATGCATCTCTTCTGTATATTCACTCTTCTTCGATGCCTTCTTTGGAGCCATAGATTTATGTTAGATGGAAAACCTATCATAGAAAATAAGCATATGAGCTTGGCCAAATGTCAATTACCTTTGAAACACAGAACAAGCATAGGTTTTGGAACTCAGACTTTTAAGTCTCCTTAAACTCGTTTTATGATGAAAATACTGACACAGCTGAACTGTAATTAATTACATTTAATGTAAAGAATATATCCAAGATATGCATTATTGTCGCAACATTTATCAGTTATCTGTTTATTAATATGGTCGTATTTTGGTGCTTTTGAATTCAAAATTCGGAAGATTTCATTCAACGGAAACCAAAACACAAACAAACCTAAGAAGTTTGATTACCATTAATCGTGTATTTAAAATAGAGTTAGTTCAGTTTAAACACAGATTATGAGTCGAGACTTCACGTTTTGGGATTTCAGGGATCCTGGATACATGCAGTATGTCATTGCTAAACCCCGATTCCCAAAATTTCGAAATCACGATAAGATTAGGTTAGGCCTTAACTATTGTATAAGTAAATTAATTAATCAAGATTAAAAACTAACTTTGTTTCTTTTGGGAAATCGGGGATCGGGATTTCGTGATTCAATTTGCATGGAAAACATATGGTTTCGAGTAGACCTGAATCCCGAAAGATTTAAAAAAATTGTTAATCAACTCCTTTAAGGTTTAAGTTATCGTGATTAAAAAATAACTTTACAGAAAGCACATTCAGACGTTTATAACACTTTCATTTTTTTGCCTTTGATTATTTAAAGAATAAAGATTCTTGGGACTTCGGTACTAGGATTTTGCAAATGATAGCGAGGGTTATGCTTTATGAAAAACCGAAACCTGAAAAAGGAAAATTTTAGCCTTCCAGATAAAAACTTTTAAAAAACTGTTTCAACATAGGCTCCAATTGGGGACCTCGTCTCCTTGTGGTATGAGGAGAATGAGTAGACTTAGTGCCTTTATTGGGTGAATTGAGTCAAATGTTTCTTTCTACATAACTTGCTTAGGAAGGGGATATAGAGGTAAAAAGAGATTTCGTCTTTACTTCTGAAAAGCTTTTCAAAACTCCCATGCGTTGTAAACTCAGCTGCAGCCCCATTCATGATATTCTCCTTCTCACTATTGAATTTAGGTCTGATTTAAGATGATCAAAACAATCCTAGGAAATCCAATAGATCTTGCGGCTTTTGTCTTTCATCAAACGAAGTAAATTTCATGCTTTTAATCGGGGAGCCCTGTCTAAACTTGGGATGCAGATCCAGTTTCGAAAAGGCTGGTAACTAGAGTAGAGTGAAATTTACATATGACAACCTTTCAGATACCTTATATATTGTTTAACTTCTAGCGAGCCTGTTTAGTACCCTGGTGAAGTTATCTGTTTGTTTTTACTGAATTTCCTTTCAACACTTTGAATCATAATTATGCATTTAAATGCTTAGACGAGGAAAATCATTTTATGAATTTCCTTTCACCATCTGTCTTATATTTTACTTTTTGAAAACGAAGTGGGGGAAATCAATGGTACTAAGTATACTAGGGATGATACCTATGTAAAATTTGCAGTGGAGGTTTGTCAACTTGTTCTGAATACCCTGGATCAACCTTTTCTTAACTTTCAAAGCACCTTAGCCCACAGGGAAAATGGGAAATATTACTTCCAAGGGCCTTCCTTCGAGCAAGCCTCAATCCTTAGAAACTATTAAGAAACCTAGGAGAGTCAGGATCAACCTACGCATAACTTTGTTTAGTCGGAGAGTTAGGAGTTATGAGGACTGGCTTACCTTTTAAGATTTGTTTTCCAGCTTCCAAAGCTAAGAAATAATCTCTTCTCCCTCTGTGGGAAACCCGAAAAGATGCTTTTTTTTTTTTTTTT
>CBVK0100043196.1:25528-38038 GCA_900067695.1 Picea abies
TTTTTTTTTTTTTTTTCTCATAAGGGAAAACCAAGCGTAGAAAGGGGCGATGAAGAAAGACTTGGAAATCGAAAAACATGGGTCATGGATTAAACTCAACTCTTGGAACCCTTTCTCAAAGATGCTTTACTCTCTCTGCTTATTTTGATTAGCTCTTATCTTTATCTAGGTGAAATTCTTAGGACCTAGAGTAAGAACTCGTTCTTTTAGTGACATATCACACTTACAATACCATCACCATACTTTAGAGACCTTCATTTGAAAAATAGAATTCTCTGGAATTTGCACCCTTGCCTTACCATTTTCGTTCTCTTTTGAAATAATGGAAAATCTTTCTATCACCTGCTTTCGGTGAATTTATCTTCTGATATATGGCTGTCTATTTTCTCCTTTCGCTTGTTTTAGCTACAAGACAAGATCCTATAAGGGAACAATACGAAAATTATTAGATCTTTAAAAGAATTAAATGCATTGAAAATTCATATTCCTGCTTCTAGAAAAACATTGACCTATTTTATTTTTGGCAAAAGTAGACTTACCAAAAAAAAATATGAAAATAAAAAGAAAACACAAACCAGTATATATAGTGGGAATTTTGGAAACCAATTATTCCATATAGTGTTTTAAATAATTCCCGTTGACAGGGGCGTCGAGGATTTTACTGTCCAAAATCTCTAAAAGAAACAAGTTTTTTCCTTCAAGAGTTGTAACCTTGAACGGTCCATACCAGATGTCATCGAATTTACCATGTTTTTTCAAGTCCTCCTTCCTAGCATCCCATTTTAAAACCAAATCTTCGGGGAGAAAATCTCTATCTTTGGCCTTACGATCAAATAACGCTTTCATGTTGTACTGGTATTTCTGCAACCTTTCGTCCACTTCAGCCCGGCGCTGTTGGACTTCAATCAACTGGTTTATTCTTCTTGTGACATGATTTGGTTCTTCTTTCTCATATTGCCAAAGTTTCATTACGGAAAGCGATAGATTTATAGGTAATACTACGTCAGTCACGTACACCATTTAGAAAGGAGAAGTGTTGATAGACATTTTCGTGCCTATCTGATTTGCCCACATAGCGCATTTCAAATGTACATGCCCAGATTTCTTGTTTTTTCTCAACACTTTCTTAATTATATTGATTAGGCTCTTGTTTGAAGACTCAGCCAGCCCATTTCCCTAGGGGTAATATGTCATCGAATGACCAAGCCTGATATTTTACTTTTGGCAAAAAATGACCATAGCCATACATTTAAAGGCCTGGGTGTTATCTGTGACAATTTTCAAGGGCAGCCGAATCTAGACAAAATGTTCTCTTCTAAGAAATCTATTACCACTGAATCCGTAGCCCTTCTAGTTGGAATGGACTCCACCATTTGGTGAAGTAATCTATAGCAGTTAGGATCCATTTATGTTGAGTGCTAGAATGAGGATTAATTTTGCCTATGATATCTAATCCCCATTGCTGAAAAGGGGCTTCCGTTTTGACCAGAACCAACAACATCGCTAGGAGTTTATGCTTTCCTGTGAACAATTGGCAAGGGTTGCAAGCTCAGAACTTTCCATTGACGTCTGAGAAAAGTTTGGGCCAATAATATCCTGCCCTCAGGATATTATAAGCCATTTCCCTCCAAGCGTGGTGTCCTCCACACACTCTTTCATGAAATTGGCTTATGACCTTCTATGTTTCTGATTCAACCAAACAAACCAAGAAGAAGCCAAGTGGGTCCTTCCAATACAATTGTCTTTCGGATATACAGTACTTGACCGCATGTACCAATCTGATGAAGAAAACTTCTCTACGATTCTCATTTCATTTATTTGTTCATCGAGCTCGTTCATGTTCACACACTCTTCACCTCCCTGTAGGCCATTTATTCCGAGAGCTCTGAAATTTGATTTAGCTAAGAGTTTATCCAAACCTTGTCCCTTTGCTAGTCTTGTTGGTTTTATCTCCAGGTCGAATTCTTGAATTTTGGCAAGCCACTGTCCTCTTTTGCCATCACTATTGGACTTAACCAAAATGTCTTTTACGGAGTTGGTGGGTACGTATGGAATTACCTTGGAATGAAACACATAGGTTATGAAAGCCTTTAACGCCTTCACCATAGCATATGCTTGTTTTTCCATTATATCATATCTCAGTTCAACATCTCTAAGACTTTTGCTAAAAAAGGCTATTGGTAACTCGAAACCTTCTTCATTTTTCTGGAGGAGTACCGCTACAAGTGTGTGCTCAGAGGCGAATGAGAAAATAGGAAAATCCTTTAGATAATAGGGGCTTTCTAGTATAGGTGGCTTGATTATAACCATCTTCATGCATGCAAATGATGCTTTGGATTTTGTTGTCCATTTCACTTGATTGTTTTTCTTTAGCATATCTGAGATCAATTTCATGATTTCAACAAAGTTTGGAATAAATCTCCTCAAAAAAATTATTTTTCCTAAGAATGACTGAATCTCTTTTACATTCCTAGGGATATCTGTTATGTCTATAGCTTCAACTCTTTTAGGATGAATTTTAATTCCATCTCAAGACATAATATGGCCCAATATTTTACCTTCTTGCATAGTGGTGCAACACCCCCTACCTCAGCAAGTCCTGCATGACCTCCCAGTCTAAGGATCATTCTTGAATTTACCTTTAAGCTAAAATGGCTCTTTTGGATCCCTATCGAAACCCGAACATTTGATCCACAGGTCCTTCTGAAACCCCCTTATGCGAACAAGCACAAGGTGCGAGCTTCACCTCCACATGACCACAACTAGGCCTTGGCGCAAGCACCTTTCGCAACTCACAACCTCGCAAGTTGGAGTATCGAACTTTGGCACTCTCCCTTTGTGAAAACCCTGAGAAGTGATGGTTGACCTCCTTTTTTCACTTCTTGCAACTCACAGTCTCGCGAGTTGAAGGATTTAACCTTCCTTCTCTTCTTCCGCGAATCCACTAGACGTAATGGTCAAAAAGGGTTAACCCCTTCCTGATGCACGAGTACATGCCACCTATCACCCTTGCGGTCCCTACCTGACACATGTGTCACGGATTTACATGAGATCTCTTCTCTCACCACTTTTCGACTTCAGAGTTTTAATTACCGAAGTTCCTGGCTCTGTATAGTGGAATCCTCGAATTGTCGATTTCCAAAATCCCGATACCCGATATGATGAAAAAACCGTAACTCTTTTTCGTGGCCCGATGCTATTCTTTTAGCGCTTTTGGGTTATCGCGTTTTGGTATTTCGTGACCCCTATTACAAGACCTATGTTCCTTCGAGTTCTCGGTACCCGAAGTATCGAAATAGTCCTTTCGAGGATTTTCCCTGATGCCTTGATCGTTGCCACGTGTCCTTCTGCTTGGATGGTCTTGATCACTTCGAGACTTCACAACCTGTGACATCTTATCTCCCAGTCTCTTGTCTTCAGAGCCCTTGAAATTCCAAACCCTGAAATCCCAATTCCTTTGTTGTTTTGGGACTTTTTGGGTTCTCTCTTTTTCTTGCGAGGGTTTAAACCTCGTGCTCCTTTCAAAAGATCCAATGGTTATCGGCTGTATGAGATAGATCTGATGGCCCAGATCTACTCTTTTCCGCCACACTCTCTTGCTACTTCTAGGACGTGAAACTTCAAAGGTCTATATCTTATCCTTGCCTGATCCGATGGTAGTGGTGCTTCCCTCCTTGTGAGTGCTCTATTTCTTTCTGAACCTTGGAAGAATTCAACTTATCAAAGGCCTCTGCCCTTGCTTCCTACTACAAAGCTTGTGACTTTGGATTTTATCCGTGTTCTTTGAAAATGCTTTTCCTCCTGAGATTTCTTAGACTCAAACCCTCCAAAAGGGTCTCTTTCCAACCTCTGTGATTGCTTGAAGGGCTCTATGTATGAAATCACTCTCACTCCTGAGATTTATTCTCTTTTAATCCTCAAAGGATTCTTCGACCTCTATGCTCCTTCCAAGTCTCTATCCCTCTTAGACTTTTCTTTCTCTGAACCCGTGAAAGGATTCTCGAATCCTACACACCTTACAGAGTCTCTACACGCATGAAGGTGCTACCTTTCCTGAGATTTATCTCTTTCTCAGACCTTTAAGTGGCTTCACCCTTTTTCCTTCTCCCTCAGATGGAAAATCCGATGCCCTCTTAGTAGTCTTTTTCTCAAGAAACTCCTTGCTGAGTCTACAGGGTGTTCAACAACCCTATGAAGATCCTCTCCTAGACTCGACTATGTTCCAGAATTGAAAAGAGTTCTTTCTTATGCACTCTACACATCCACTCAATGCCCACCTCGCAGAGTTCCTCCTCAGTAAACCTGTCTTCCTTTCTGAACTCAAACTAGAGTTTTGTTATGCACTCTAGCACCTTCTCAACGCCCTCCTGGCATAACTTCCAGAATCCTCAATGGTTCTGATTTCCTCCTTGAACCCACGATGGAGTTCTTCCTCAATGCAACCAGTTCATCTGCTCAATGTCCGCCTGGCAGAGCTCTTTTAGAGTCTCGCAGTGATTATGTCTTCTATTGTGTTCTCCTCTACATAGTCTTACCTCCAACGTATTCAGCAACCTTGAGGTTTCTTCCTGAGTTTAATACTTTGGCTGGTGCACCCTCCTGGGACGTCTTTGTCCAAATTCCGCAAAAATTGAAAGTGCATTCTATGCACTAGCTTCTAGAACCTAAAATCAAAGAACTCAACAGATAGCAGAACCTATCTGTCCCTGCAAATGTATACTAACAAACACCTACAAAATATAATGAACACACTTAGATACATTCTTGTAAGCATAGAATAATATGCGCGAAAAACCGTTGTTTATATTAATATGAAAGGCCTCTTTTTAGAATGTGTTTGAGCTCAGACTACAATAGGGTCTCAACTCTCCTTCTCTATCTTTTCTTCTCATGTAGATATATAACTAACTCTTACTACCTTAACTCAAAAACAAGATCTAAGATCTTTTACACGAGGGGGCTCTTCGAGCTCTTCCCTCCATCTCACATACTCTATTCAATTACATTGAATTACAATGAATGGGTTGTCTAGTCGAGATCGGAGCTAGATCCAGCCTTAGAACCATTTAAGGATACTCCTAAATAACACCTTCTCAAAGGCATGGCCTTATGGCTCCATGGCCTTACATACATTAATTACGTCATAATCAAATTCAAAATGTGAGAGGATTGGCGCCTTTCTTCCTTGAATGCGTGCTTTGAATGCACTGAGTGGGCTAGCTGGCCGGTGCATGGCTAGTTGGAGCAATGCTCCTGCATCATACTCCTCTGTTGTGAAATATTCTTGAGCTCTTGCTCATGAGCTCTTCACCCTGGCCGTTGAAATCCTCCTGGGTCCCAAACAACTCTTTGGATTTGTTCCTCTACTCCATCTCTCTGTTGTTGTTGCTTTCGCTTCCATGCTGATGTTATTGCCTCCCTTCTACTCAACTTCTCTCCATTGAAAGCTTCCTGTGCTGACTTCAACATTAGCCTCCTGATCTGCTCGATCTCTTCATCCAGCTATAGCTCTGGCTGGCTTTGTTCATGCAGTCTCCTCGACTGCAATCCTATCTTCTCATGATGATCTCCCCTACCATATTCTCTATCTATTGTGGCCTTAGCTCCCCACTCTGCTACAAATCCTAGCTCTACAATCTTCTCACTAAACTGTTGTTCAACTTCCTCTTCCGGTAGCTCAACTTCTGCCATTTCCCCTGCTGACAAAATTCCAGTTTCTTCCAGTTGCTCCTCAGCCTGGAATTCTCCCTCATCTTCCACTGCATACCTTGGTACTATAGTCTTCATCACTTGTTCATGTCCCTAGCTTAAAGTCCTCAGTGATTCCTTGAAATTCTCCTCTTCAATTATCTTCCTGACTGTCTCTTCATGACAGTCATCTACTGGCTCCAGATTATTTATCCAACCCTCCAACACCCCTAGCTCCATTTCCCATGGAGAGAGTACTTCATCTGCCTATTCTTCTTTTGCTATCAGCTTTAGTGCCACAACTGTCTCCTTTCCAGCTTCCTAGCTGAAAATTCTAAGCCATTCCTCAAAATGCTCATCTCCCCCTGCTTGGGAAACCTCTAATATCTACTCCAATTCTTCTTTGAGAGTCAAATCTGGTTGTACTTCTCCTATTGTTGCTGCTTCATTGGAAACACAAACTTTTGCCTCCCCTAGGTGATGGGGTAGGAATATTCGAATTCCTCCAATGATCAAAGAACAGTTATGATCCTCCTTCTCTGTCAGCTCTGAGCTCATCTCCTCTCCCTTTCCCTCCTGGCAATATGGGATTTCTCTGCTACCCTCTTGGAAGTCTATGAGATCCTCGGATCTCATTTCATTGCCCTCCTGGCAATATGAAATTCCCCTGCTATCCTCTTGACAGTCTGTGAGATCCCACAACAACCTCATCTCATTTCCCTCTTGGCAATTGGGAACTCCTATTCTCCCCTCTTGGTAGTCCTTGAGATCTTCAACTGATCTCATGTCATCCTCAACATCACTGATATTTCTCCCAGCCTCTGGTTCACACACTTGAACCATCTCCTCTGGTCTATAAAGGTTTTCAACATGCTTCAACCATCCCTTTAACAAACTCTACAGTCTTCTGGCCCCCAATCCCCTGACTGGCTATTTTATCTTTGTCTTCATGAGCCATTCATACACCCATCTCAACTTTGCATTATTTTGCATCTGCAATGCCAGAATTTCCATCCTCACCCTGATCTCGGCAAGTTCCTTATCCACCTTAGCTTTTCTCGGCTGTTGGCGGTTCTTCTTCCCATCGCATGCACAACCTTCAATAACCATTCTGCTCAGTTTTCTACCCTCCTAGCACACCTTTGGTAACCTTGTAGCTGAGAGCTTCCAACCTCTCCTACAGTCCTTCTGACTACCTCTTCGATTGTTGCCTACCTGCAACAATCTCCACAGAGCTTCCATCACTCTATCTTCCTCTGCAAGCTACCTCTTGCCTGCAATATATGGAAAAGACTCCCTCTCTAATACCACTTGGTGCATATCAGAGTACTCTTTTGCCTCTAGATTCCTCTGCTTGAAATCTGCAGACAAGATTCAGGCTCTGATACCACTTGGTGCAGCAACCCCTACGGTTGTTGTTACATCGCGATTTCGCCTATCGCAATTTCATAAATGTTGCATAGTTTCTTCTGCCTCTCCATATTGTGATTCATGAAACTTCGATAAGGGATTAGATCAACGGTCCAGATCGAATCTTGTCTTGACGGATGCGATTGAATCGTGATATCACATATTGCGAAATTGGCATTCCTGTTGCATTGTGTTCATTGCCTCTCTATGTCGCGATTCACGAAACTCTGATGTGGAGTTTGATCAACGGTCCAGGTCTAATATTGACTTGATGGCTACGATTGAATCGCGATATCGCATATCGCAAAATCAGGGTTCTTGTTGCATTTGTTTCAAATTGCGATTCACGAAACTCTGATACAGGCTATGATCAACGGTCTAGATTTGATCTTCTATTCAGCAGCTTCGATTAAATCATGAAATCGCATATCGCGATTTCGGGGTTCTTCTTGTCAAATGATTTTGACATTTCAAAGTCCCGATCCCCAATACTCCGACAGTGACTGGGATTAACGGTCCAAATCAAAGTTTGATCTGACGGCTCAGATTTCAGCGCGAATTTGCATATTGTGATTACACCTGCTTCTCCTTGTAGTTTAAAGACCGTGCAGGTTCTCTTTGATCCAACGGTGGTCAGACCCTGCACTTAGATCTGACGACTGAGATCTGTCTCCCTCTTCAACGATCGGAGATTCTTCTTCACAAACTTTCGCTGCCTTCGATATTTCACTGCTTTCGATCATTCACCTCTCTGTACTTATCTTTTGTTTGCCTGTCAATTACAAACTTGTTGTTCTCATGTCAACTTCACTGTTGCCATCAATAACAAGCATTCACTGTCTGTTAAATATTTTCCAACAATCTCCCCCTTTGGCATTGATGGAAACACAATTCAGATCTTCCAAGAACCCACATGTATTCAGATCTTTTCTCCTGCTCTTTTCTCCCTTTTTGACATCAATGTCAAAGAAGAAACAGTCTTCCCCTGATCTATTGCAAAAACATACTCCTCCTATCGACTATAAGCATCTTGGGAATACACCAAATATTCAATAAGTACTCCCCCTGACCAGGTGAACAGATTAGGCACTTGAGATTATAACCCCCAACTTTTGATGAAGGTATCCAAAAGGGGTCGTTGCTGATGGTTTAGTAAATATATCAGCAATCTGTTCTTTGGAAGGAATATAATTCAGCTGAACAATTCTGTTTATAACTTGTTCTCGGATAAAATGATACTTGATTGGAATATGCTTAGTCTTGGAATGAAGAACAAGATTCTTGGAGACACTAATGGCACTTGTGTTATCAGTGTAAGTTACCTTCAGATCTGCAAGAGTTTGTATCATCCATAAAATTTGTGTGCAGCAAGTAGCAGCAGCAATGTATTCTTCCTCTGTAGTGGATAATGAAATAGATCCTTGCTTCTTACTAAGCCATGAAACTAATGAGTCACCCAGAAAAAATGCTCCTCCACTGGTGCTTTTTCTCTCATCAACACAGTTTGCCCAGTCTGCATCTGAGTAAGCAGTTAACTGGAAATTCTGATTTCTAGGATACCACAGTCCATAAGTCATTGTTCCCTTCAAATATTTAAATATTCTCTTGACAGTTGCCAAATGAATTTGTTTAGGAGCAGACTGAAAATGACCTACCATTCCAACAGCTTGCATTATATCAGGACGAGATGTTGTGATGTACAGAAGACTGCCTATCATTGAACGATATGTCCTTTGATCAACATCAGGTGAGATATCATCTTTGCTCAGCTTGCAACCAACCACCATAGGTGTGCTGACTATAGAGGAATCTTCCATCTGAAATTTCTTCAATATCTCTTTCAAATATTTTTCTTGAGAAATAAAAATTCCTGCAGAGCTTTGTTTTACATGTAAGCCAAGAAAATATGACAGTTCCCCTATCATGGACATTTCAAATTCTGTTTGCATAGAATCAACAAACCACTGGACAGATGATGCATTAGTACATCCAAAAATAATATCATCTATATAAACCAAAACAACTAGTAAATTATCGCCTTCAGATTTAATGTAAAGGTTAATGTCAACAATACCTTTCTTGAACCCTTTTTCTTGTAGAAATTTGTCCAGTCTAGAGTACCAAGCTCGTGGTGCTTGTTTTAGTCCATATAATGCCTTCTTCATCTTACAAACATAATTAGGGTTGTCTGTCAATGAGAATCCTTCAGGTTGCTCCATATATACTTCTTCCTCTAGATCTCCATTAAGAAACATTGACTTAACATCCATCTGATAAAATTTGAAATTCTTATGACAAGAATAAGCAAGAAACATTCTGATAGCTTCCAATCTTGCCACTGGTGAAAAAGTTTCATCAAAGTCTTGTCCTTCAACTTGTGCATATCCTTTACAGACCAATCTGGCTTTATTTCTAACAACTTGTCCTTTTTCATTCATTTTATTCTTGAACACCCATTTAGAACCTATTACATTCTTATTTTCAGGTCTAGGGACAAGCTCCCAAGTATTGTTGTTCTCAATCTGATCCAGCTCTTCATTCATTGCTCTAATCCAATCTTCTTCCTGACTAGCTTCCTCAAAATTTGTAGGTTCAGTCATAGATAAAAAGGCAACATGAGATTGTTCTGAGTCCTTAATCAATTTCCTTCTTGTCTGAACTCCTTCATTTATATCCCCAATTATCTGGTTTTTAGGATGATTCTTTCTGATAATTTTTAGAGGAGATTTTTCTTCTTTCTGTTGACTTGTATCAGTTTGAATGTTCATATCTTCATCTGATCCAGACTCTTCTCTATCTAATCCTTGGACCTGTTCATCTTCATCTTCAATTGTATCTTCTATTCTTGGTTCGTCACTGCTTATATTTCTGACTGGAATTTCTTCATCAACTTTTACATCTATACAGTCAACTAGTTTATGTAGTCTTTTATTGTAGCATCTATACCCTTTACTATTTGTAGCATAACCCAAGAAAATACCTTCATGATCCCAATCATCATATTTTCCAATATATTCATCATTGTTTTTGATATAACATTTACTACCAAAAACTTTGAAATGCTTGATTGAAGCAGGTCTTCCAAACCAAAGTTCATAAGGGGTCTTGTCACTGTGTGGTCTTAGATGAGCTTTGTTAAGGATATGAACAACTATATGAATTGCTTCCACCCAATATGTATGAGGTATGTTCTTTTCATTCATCATTGATCTTGCCATTTGTTGTACTGAACTATTCTTCCTCTCAACAACTCTGTTTTGCTGTGGAGTCCTTGGAATTGTGTACTCTCTTTTGATCCCATTTTTATCATAGAATTCTTTGAAGTTTCCAGAACTGAACTCTCCTCTTCTATCAAACCTTACTACCTTTAACCTTTTTCCTGTTTGATTCTCAGTCAAAGCCTTAAACACTTTGAATTTTTCAAGTGCTTCAGATTTTTCTTTCAAAAAGGCAACCCGAGTTAGTCTAGAATAGTCATCAATAATCAACATAAAGTAATTTTCTTTTCCTGTACCTTCTTTCCTTGATGGTCCACATAGATCCATATGTACTAACTGAAGAGGTTTTTCTGTTGAAGGAAAGTTTTTCGATTTGAATTGAGTGCGAGTAAGCTTTCCGATCTGACAGGGATTACAGACATAGTCATATGGCTTTGATATCTTCAGAAGATCTTTTACTGCCCCATTGTTTTTTAGCTTGATCATGTGATCAAAATTTAGGTGACCAAGTCTCCTATGCCACATCCAAATTTCATTATATTTGATTAAGTTGCATCCTTCTTCTTCTTCTTCTTTTAAAACATAGACATTGTTTTCTATTCTTATACCTTTTGTAACTAGCTTACCTGAATCCACAGATTTGATTTTACAGTCTTTAGAGGTAAAAACAACTTCACACCCTCGGTCACAGACTTGACTGAAACTAAGCAGATTATGTTTCAAATTCTCTACAAGAATCACATCTTGAGCTTTTCTTTTTTCGTTACTCAAACTTACAATTCCTTTACCTTTCACCTTTCCTGGTGCATCATTTACAAAAGTTACATTCCCTAATTTGCTATCACTTAGAGCTAGAAACTTAATTCTGTCTCCAGTCATGTTTTTGGAGCATCCACTGTCAATATACCAGGGATTCGTTTTCCTTTGAGTTCATAGCACTAGTCCAAACTTGTCATCTACTTTCTTCTTCCAAACCTTGACATTTTCAGCAGTGGAGTTCAAGTCTGGATTGTAGTTCTTTAAACGATAGTCTGCATCTTTATGTCCATAATTATGACAGTTGTAACATTCTGATTCACTGAATAAAGGATCATAATGATTGTTATTCTCATAATTGTTATTGTGTCTCACCTGTATCCTTCTGTCAGTCATCTCGTGATTTGTAGTCTGTGGCCGTTTGTTGCTTGGTTGTCTCAATCTTTGTTGTGGAAGATAATTATTCATTGAGTATCTTGATTGTTCATATCTAAAGCTTAGAGAACAATTTATAGCTTTGTGACCAAAATTAGAGCAGAAAAAACAATAACCATAGAAGAAATTTTTGTACCTTGAAAAAGTTTGTCTTCTTTGGGGAGGTTGATTTCTTTCATGCCGATAAACTTTCTGGTCTACAAATTCTATTATGGGGTTTTTCCTTTCATTTCTTCTTGATGGCTGATTTTCTATCTTTGTTTCTGCAGAGTGACTGTTGTCAATGTTTGAGGATTTGACAAACTTGATAGATTCTATGTTACTTGGATGATCACTATTTGATCCTTCTTCATATCCCAATCCAACTTTCATCTTTGAATTTCTTTACTGATTTAGAATGGAGGTTAATTCTTCTGATGCTTTTATACTTGGCAGATTTTGATGATGTAGTCCTTTGAATTTCTCCATTTCTTTTCTAGTCTTTACTATTTCTTCTTCTAGGGATTCACACCTGAGTTTCTTCTCTGACAGTTGTTGTTTCAGTATGTCTTCTATCTTCTTTGCCTCTTCTAATTCCACTTTCAGTAGAGAAAAATCTTCATCATGTTTTTTACTGTGTTAACAATTGTTTTAGCTTTCTGTTTTTATTCTGAGTCTATCAATTTCTTCCAGTGTGATGATTAGTTCTCCTTCCAAATCCACCACACCTTCTTCCTCATTATCATCACTACCTGTGATTTTATTATCATGATCCTCTTTGGCCATAAGTACGAAGTCATTTGCCTTATCTTCACCAGATGAGTCACTATCGGTGTCTTATGAGGAATTGTCATTATTTGCAACCAAACTTTTCTTCTTATTATATTTCTTGTACTTGTACTTCTTTTCATTATCAGAGTTCTGGTCCTTTTTCTGATAGGGACACTTAGAAGCAAAATGACCTATCTTACCATAGTTAAAGCATTTGAAGGGCAACTTCCCTTGATATTTTCCTGATCCTTTC